>PVJS01015830.1:0-38321 GCA_004027185.1 Glis glis | reverse complement strand
CGGATCCTCCGGTCTCCGCCTCCCAAAGTACTGGGATTACAAGCGTGCGCCACCACGCCCAGCTATTCTTTATTTTGAAACAGAGTCTCACTAAGTTGTGGAGGGCCTCGCTAAGTAGTTGAGGCCAGACATGAACCTAGATCCTCTGGTCTCAGCCTCCCCAGTACTGGTATCACAAGCGTGCGCCACCACGCCCAGCTCACCCCAGTCCTTTTTAATTTTATTTTACCGGGTCTCCTTAAGTTGCCCAGGCTGGCCTCAAACTTGTGATCCTCCTGTCTCAGCCTCCCCAGTAGCTGAGATAACAGGCATGCACACCCGCATTATGTTATGTTTTACACAACTGAAGCACTGGAACATTCAGGTCTTGTTTAGTAAGTAATAGTAGAAGGAAATAAAAACTGAAATGAATGCAATTATTTCAAATCATCATATAAACAACAAAAATGTTTAAGTAGTAAATAATAAGGGTCTAATTGTAGTTTATACACAGGAAGAAAATATTTTGTTTTAGAATCAATTTTCTTAAAAATCTCACACAAATTGGGGGGAAATGCTTAAGATTGTGCCCATGTGATGCCACAAGAAAAATTTAGCCATCACTTTGTCTGTGTAACGCCAAAGATTATTTTTCAAACAACTAGCTAGAATGTCTGAAGAAATAATAAAAAATTCAATTATGTAAACACAGTCCTAGTTTCTATTAAACAAGCTTCATAAACAAGCCTTTAATTTGCATAATTGTACTTTGTAAAAGCACATCTATTTACATGACTTTGACCTAAGGCTAAAGTTCTACCAAAGTTAAAATAAATATTATAAAAAAGAGAATTTTAAAAGACCAATATCTTTTTCCCCCAATTTCAAGTGTTCATATTGTAAAATAATGTGGGAAATAGAATTTCAATGTACTGGAATGAAAGCATTAAATATAAAAGCAACAGCTGGACTTCACAAAAGAACATATTTTCTTTCATTTGTATTTTTGGCTGCTGAATACTTATTCTAGCAAGATCTGTCAATTAGTATTCAGATATGTAGCCAGGGCAGTAATAAATACCATGGCAGAAAACGTTGCCTACTAACCCTTTAACTTGTCTTCTATGCAAACGCTCCATCTGATATATTTTAGCTGAACAGTATAGTATCTGAATTGCTCTTTGGTCCATGTCCAAAATATTCTATTGTTGACATACTCATCTTGTATTCTTCAAACTGGCTGCTGCATGGGAGGGATGCTAGTTAATTTAGTTGCAGTACTAACAGGACAAAACTAAAGCAAAAATAACAACAAGAATAATAATAATAATAATAATAATAGGGGCTGAGGGTGTAGCTCAGTGGTAGAGTGCTTGCCTAGCATGCATGAAGCCCTGGGTTTGATCCCCAGCACTGCAAAAAATAAGAAGAGTAACAATAAAGACATAAAACAATCATTTGATTACATTCAATTCCTACAATCTCTACCGTTACATAAGATTAACCAATCAGCCAGCAGTACATTTCCTGGGATAAAGATAACTGGAAATGAAGTTCTTTTGTTCTCAAACTAGCCATTTTTCCATAGACCCAGCCCTGAATGCATTGTCTCTAAAGCAGATCAGGCAGCTTAAATCATATGGCATGCAAAGAATCCATGACAATCTAAAAAAAAAAAGGCCCATCACAAATGTTTTGCTGCACATCTACTATGTGAAAAGCAGTATAATAGTCCTGCCATGGGAACAAAGATGTGAAGACAGAGCTTCTTCCTCAAGACTGTCACTTTTGGTTAAGATGTCCTGAGTCAGTGAGAATACAAAATACAAACTAGCATGTTTAGCAGGAGAAAACCTAAAGGATTAGCTAGAATGGAAAATTTTACTAAAATATAATCATTTTAATCTATCCTGCCACAAATACCACTTTGAGAATTCAATATCATCCTTCAAGTGAAGGCTATGTTGTCGGATTCTTAATACTTTATTATCTCCCCTCAGAAACGTCAGAATTAAAATCATATCTCTGATGGAAATCTCCATGGGAGTTTTTGGTCTAAATTTCTTGGCTTCTAAAAGGGAAAAAATTTAAAAATGCAGAGCAATCAACATATGTGAATGTTGCAACTCCTTGAGAATACAGACCTCAGGGTGTAGGTAACTCTTCTCTTTCAAAGCTTTTTTGTAACATACAACAACAATGAGTTGTATACGATGGGATAGGGGAACCTTTGGGGAAGCAATCATTTGGCTCAAAAGTTAGAACATAAGACATAAATCATGACTGTGGATTTGAAAATGAAAATAACAAAAGGTGTATAAAAAAGATAAAGACTGACTACTCTAAAAGAGAAAGACTTTCAGGGTAGTTTTCTATTTTAATTAATTTTATCTATTTATTTAGGTACTGGGGATTGAACCCAGGGCTGCCCTACCTCTGAGCTACAACCCCAGCCCTATTTTATTTTTTATTTTGAAACAGGGTCTCGCTAGGTTGTTGAGGGTCTCACTAAGTTGCTGAGGCTGCTCTTGAACCTGCAATCCTCCTGTCTCAGCCTTCTAATTAGATTCCTTTTATAACTCTTAACCCAGATTACTTTTTTAACTCATCTCTTGGTAGAAAAAATACACATGTATGATATGTATGTAACATATGAGCCCCCTCCTTGTCATAGTGCATCAGGGTTTATTTTGGGGGAAACCATCCTGGCTTTAGGAATACTCAGCTTGGTCCATTCGCATGGCCCAATTTCCTCCCCTATCTTCCCCCTCCAGAACTGGCCCACGTACTACCTCTGTAGAGCTGTCCTGGATTCCCCAAAGTAAGATTACATGCCCTTCTCCTTGGTACCACTTGGTACCATGCTTTCTCCTGCACACATTTTGATTGCAGCATTAGTCATGGATTGCTGCAATTACTGTTCACATATCTATCATATTCATAGATAGTGAAGTTCTAGAGGTCAGGGACCCTAGAATTCAGCAGAGTAGCTGGTAGAATATGTACACTCAACATTTTAAAGTAGATAACAGCCGGTATCTTACAATGCCACTGAAGAACAGAATTCTACTAGGGCTATAAAGCCACTAAGCATAAGTAAGCAAATTATTTTAAAAGATCAAATTATTCATTCCTTCAACAATAATTTGATTGGCTCCTACTGAAGTATCCTTGGAGACACAGCTTGAAATTCAAAGCATCTGCCTTCAGGAAGTTTCCATATTAGAAGAGGGTGAGGAAGAGAGACTCTTTCTAAATATATATATTTAGATATATATTCCATATATAGAGAGATTGATAAATATTCCATATATATATTTAGATATATATTCCATATAGATAGATAAATGATAGATGATAGATAGATATCAAAGGAATGTCTACAAGATTTGGGATATTTTGCATGATCTCTAGAAGAACCAAGTGACCTAGACCCAGTCACTAAGAAATTAACAGTCTAGTTGTGGAGATAATAAATGCAAAGATAATGAACAAAGTAAAGGATGAATGCTAATTGCATAGAACCAAGAAATAAGGAATGTGAAAATTCACTGGTGGGCACTTTGGGCTGGAGGATCAGTAATAACTTTCTGGGTTTGTGATAGGCTTGGAAGGAAGAGGAAGTGCTCAGAGAGTGGAGGTAGGCTGAAATTACCAAGAAAGAGAATGGTCTCTAGAGCCAAAGCAAGGGAGAAAACTATAAGACTTTCTGGAACAATAGAAAATTCTTTCCTCCTGCTGATACTTTCCTTTTAATCACTCAGCTCAAGTGTGAGCATCGTCCTAGCCTCCTCTCTGCTTGCTGAAAAGAACCAAGTACTTATAGACCTAAAGCTCTCAGACCCATTCCTCTCTTTTCCTGCAGCCACTGCAGACATTTCTAAACCCAATTACTCGAAGGGTTTGCTCTAACAGCCAGCTCCCTTCTCCACTCCACTTTCCAACATGCTGCCAGTGAGATCTTTCCAAAAGCAAATCTGATCCTATTAATCCTTTCCTTAAAATCTTTCTGGCATACTCCCCAATCATATATACAGTAAAATAAAAAACCTTAAAGTATAGAGAAAATTCTTCATGGTGCAGCTCCTCCTGCCTTCCCAACCCAGTGCCTGCTCTCTTCCCCTCCACATGCAACTCCTTGGAGCTTCAGACTCCAGCACTTGCCTGGACCTTACATACCTGTCCCAACAATCTCCTCTGTGAAGATCTCCCATCCTCCCCACTGAAGGGAGGATTGAACATATTGAAGTTGTGAACATATTTCAATAATGACACCTCCACAGATGTCTGGTCCTCCAGGACAGTGTAGGTCTTATTCCTTTTTAGTGGCCCAACACCTAGCTTGCACCTAGCATAGAAGGATTGCTCAATCGATGATGAAGCAAAACCAGGGCAGCACCATGAAGTAGTCTGAGAGAGAACAGAAGTCATATGGGAAGATAAGTCCATCTTAAATTGTAACAGTGAAAAGGGAGCCAATAAAGACACTGGGGAGGTACAGCTGGACCATTCTTTCTCGGAGGTAATGGATCATGGCCTCTGTCCCCTCCCCCCCCATGACATGACCATCAGTGATGGGGATCCAAGAGTGAGTTCTATCAGAAACAGACTGGGAACCAAAGCATTCAACCCCCTACCATCTAAGCCAACTGGGAACCCAAAACAACCAACCAACCAACCAACCAACCAACCAACCATTTAAACAGAACCTTTTTGTACTAATGCTCTGAGTACTTCTTGTTAGCTCCTTTTTTGTGGACCACTTTTCCTCCCTAAGGGGGAATAAAAATTGTGTGTGTGTGTTACTGGGGATTGAACCCAGGGGCATCTTACTTCCAAGCTATACCCCCTGCCATTTTTTATTTTGAAACAGGGTCTCTCTAGGTTGCTGAGGCTGGTCTTGAACTTGCAATCCTCCTGTCTCAGCCTCCCAAATACTGGATTTACAGGCATGCACTGCCATGCCTGGCCCTAAGCAAAACTGGAATCATAGAGAATGCAAGAAATAAAACAACATATGAATTTCTACAATCTGGCATAAAAGACATTCCTACCAGTTTTTACATCAATAGGAAAAGATGTTAAATCAAGTCATTGATTAATTGGAGGGTGGGGGAAACTTTGGAGACCAAGCAGCCAAGGATGCCCTCTTCTGTACACTGTGCAAGGTGGAAAACAGCCTGCCTTCCGGGGCTGGCAATGACCTGTGGCCACACCAATACAACGAAGGCTACAAGCCACCCATTTCCTGCTGCTATTGCCTGGATGCAACATTTATGGTTGGTCAATGAAGCTGATTTAGAAAATAAGCAGCCTTTTTGCAAAAATTCTCTATGCCAACAGGCTACCTTGTTAGCAAATCTTTAGGCATAATTTCTAGTGGTAAAGAGTTAAACAAAAAAGGAAAAGAAAGCTATGGTGAAATTTACCATCTTTGATTCTCCAGATGGGTACATTCCAGATAAATAGGCAACCCTGACACTTAAGCTCTGACCAGTGCTTCAAGAGTGAGCAGGACTCACTGCTAAAATGGCCCTGCACCCTAGTCTATAAGAGGGCACATTTCCATACATGTACATAAAACATCTCCATGATACAATGAAGGACCATGTCTAGTTTTTTGTTTATTTGTCTGTTTGTGGTACTAGGGATTGAACCCAGGGGGCATCCTACCTCTGAGCTATACCCCCAGCCCTATTTTATTTTTATTTTTTGAAACAGGGTCTCCCTAGGTTGATGAGAGTCTCACTACTTGATGAGGCTGCCCTTGAACCTATGATCCTCCATCTCAGCCTCCCAAGTACTAGGATTACAGACATGTGCCACCACGCCCAGCTCCCTGTCTAGTTTTTATCTCTTACAATTATCATGATAATGTCAGAGGTTATACCCAGGAATTTATGGCAAAACAACTCTTCTGTCTTGAATTATAAAGTTAGTATTTAAGAAGGGTTTCACAGAAATCTTCAGTATTCAAGTGGGCTTTAAACCATTATACAGCTATTGGTAGTGACAATCAGGTACTAAGAGAAATGTTAGTCAAGAGCTTTAGCATTACAAAACTAGAGGCAGAGGTTAGAATTATGATCTTTGTTTCACCAGTCTCCTCTCCCATAGTTGGAAATTAAAGTTATTTTGTAACAGGCTGCACAGCACTATCAGCACAGTTCTGGTGACCTTTAAAAAGGTTTATTATTTTTTAATGACATAGACTTTCAATGGGCACAGTGAAATATTTTCTGATATAAAAATCATTGCAGAAGGGTGCTGTGGGTCACGCCTGTAATCCCAGCTACTTGGGAGGCTGTGACAAGAAGATTGTAATTTCAAGGCCAGCCTGGGCAACTTAGCAACCCTGTCTCAAAATAAAAAGGTAGCAGTGGTATAGCAACCTCCCCAGTACCACACACACACACACAAAAAAAAAAAAAAAAAAAAATCAGGGGTAAAAAAGGACACAAGGGGGGGGAGAGGGAAGATGGCTAAACTCAGAAACCTAAGACCATGAAGATTTCATGTCCCTCCTGCAGAAGCAGGAGGCTGAGGGAACCGAGACTGAAGTGAAACAGGAAGTGTCAGGTCAGAATCCAAAGTGGAGAGTGAGTCAAGGGAGAGCTGCTCTGATTACAACTGGCAATACTTTAAAACCATTCTCGCAGAGGGAGCTCACACAAAGTGATTCCAAGCACCAAAGCATTAGTAGACTAAAGTCCAAAGCACAGAAAGACTTTTCAGGAATAGATGAAGGAAGCACTTCCACTGATGCTATGTACATATATGAAATTATCAATGCCAACCTCAATATCATTATGGAGGAAGCAGAGGGAGTGGGGTGGGAGCTGAGGGGAAGCTCACCAAGTGCTGTGTGAATGTATGTCCCTTTCACTCTGAATTTCATTATGATGTGAGATTACAATGCACCAACAAAGTCTACTTAAAAAAAGAAAAAAAGACTCCAGGGAAAGAGGAAACATAGCTAGTAAGCAAAGTGGGGGGGGGGGTCTACATGAAGATAATCAGAGTAGCGCTGATGAAAACAGGTGCAGTGGTGCATGCCTGTCATCCCAGCTGCTCCGGATGGAGGCTGAGGCAGGAGGATTGGATGCAAGTTTGTTCAGGCCAGCCTAGACAATTTGGCCAGACCTTGTCTCAAAATACAATAAAAAGGGCTGGGAATGTAGCTCAGTGGTAGAACACTGGCCTATCACGTTCAAGACCCTGGGTTCAGTCCCCAAGGAGCGGGGGGTGGGGGGGTGGGGGGGTGCTGCTACCACATTCAGTTTGTGTTTTCAGAAAGAACCAAAAATTGCTGGGGTGCAGTGGCACATGCCTGTAATCCCAGTACTTGGTTTGAGGCCAGTGTGTGATAACTTAGCAAGATCCTGTTTCAAAATAAAAAGGGCTGGAGGGGTAGCTCAGAGGTATAATGCTCCTGGGTTCAATCCCCAGTACAACACACACACACACACACACACACACACACACACACACTTGTTGAAACCTGTTTAACTGTTTGTTGCTTGACAAAAAAATGTTGAGCTAACTACTATACACACAAAAGTATTAATATGAAAGTATTACAGTTTCTGTAAAGTGGGGTAGGCAGGGGTTGGTGGTTAACTAATTATATCTACACTGTTTGACCTGATAGAACAAGTATGAATTACATCTGTAATTAGAAATAAGAGCTTATTGCCACACACTTAATATGAATTTTATAATGCTTTCATTATCAGATAAACAGTCCAAATTAGTCTTTCTTTCTAAATTGAAGTCTACTGATGGCCCAGTGGAACAAACAAAACTCAGAGCCTCTTGCTTAGTCCATTTCCATTTGGCTTGCCCTCCTTTATCTACAATACTCAATATAAACAGTGACACCTCACCACAACAGACAAGAATATTTTCCTAGGAAACAGAGGGTGCTCAATTTATTGTAACTTAAAACTTTGCTGCCATGATTTATATTTTTATGTAACCATCATTTACTATTAATCTTGCTAATACTAGCATCACACAGTATCTGTCTGCCAGGATGACCAGGTAAAAGAGCACTAGTTTGCACTAGTCTTGCGAGTCAGAAGACCTGGGCTTGAAAGTGTATGACGCTAAACAGATCAACATGTGAGCATTAGTTTTCTCTTCCATAAAAAGAGTATTATTTGCTCCTTCTATAAATAAGAATACCTAATAAGTTGTTCTCAGGAATGAAACGGAACACTAAGTCAGGGAGTGTAAACCCCTCTATTCGATTTGTTCCTGGACAAGGAAGTTGCCAGTTTTTAAGATTTCAATTATTAGTGCCTGAAATGTGAAAGGTAGGGGGAAAAACACAGATTCGTTGATTTTAAAGTTATTAGAGAAGAGCAGGGTTTGAGGACATGAGATAGAACTGTTCTGCTTTAAAACTGATTTGGCATCCAGGAAATTGAGCCCGAGTCGCCAGAACAGGCCGGTGGTAATTTAATTACAGTCTTCTGGAAAGACCAATATATCATCCTTCCCCGACAGTGTTCTCTTTAGAGATCTGATTTTCTCCCTTCTGCTCCCAGTCCTCTGGCCCCACCTCCGCCCACCGCTTTTGTTTGCTTTTTTGCCGAACTGCTCTCCCTCCCGTCGGTCCACCGCTCCTAAGTAGGAATGGGGCACCCCAGGCAGGCTCCCCACGCTCCGGGACCCCTCAGGTGCAGTGGGAATGCCCGCGGGATTCCTCCTCGGGTCCCTTTCCCCGCGGGCTCTGCAGATGGGAAAGCGATCCCGGCCCGCGCCCCGCGGCCACAAATCAGTTCTTCGGGCCGCGCCCGGCCCCCGCCCTCCCTCGGGAGCCGCCGGTTCGCTTTCACTTTAAACCGGATTCAGGTGGGTCACAGCCAGCCCTGCGAAGCCAGGCCGACCCGAATCCCGCCCGCGGGCTCGGCTGCGCCCCGGCTCCCCGGAGCCCCAAGGCTCGTTGGAGGAAATGGCCAAAGTTGCTTTCTGAGTGGAGGCTCCGCGCGCAGTGCGCCCCCGGCCCGCCGTGACTTTCCGGGGCTGCGTCCCCTTGCGGTCCGGTCCCGGTCCCGGTCCCGACGCGGTTCTCCCGGCCGCCCGATCCTCCGCAGGGTGACCGGGTCTGCGGACCCTCCCGCCCTCCCTGCGGCCGGGGTCCCCGCCGAGCTGGCGGCGCCGCGCACACCCCGAGCTGCTCCCGCGTGGGCTCGGCTCGGGTGGGTCGCCGGGACCCCGCACTCACCGATCTCTCCATCGTCGTCGTCGTCCTCCTCCTGCTCCATGTCCAGCAGGACATTCCTGGTCATCATCTGCATGTCTCCGCGGGGGCTCGGGGGGCGCGGGGGCGCGGGGGCTCGGCCGCGGGCCGCAGGCGCGTGTCACTGGGGCGCGGGGGCCGCTGTGCCCGGCGCGCACTCCGGGAAGCCCAGCCGGGGCGGCCGGCGACTGAGCATGCCCAGTGGCGCGGCGCCGCTCGCTGCGGAATGACTGAACTTCCCGGGTTTTATAGGCGCCAGAAGGACGTCGGGAGCGCCGGGGAGCGGCGGCGCCCGGGTCCTGCACCGGGAACAGCGACCGGGATGCGAGGACGCGGCCCCCCAGGTCGCCCCGCTCCGGGCTGCTGGGGTCTACCCAAGGTGGCACAGGGACTCACACCGGGCGGGCCTGGCTTTTTTTTTTTTTTTGACATCTGGTAGTAGAAAAGGAGAAAATACGCTGCTACAGCTCACTTAGGGTAGGCCAGCACATTTGAATGGCGTTTGTAGGTGACGAGGAGCTCATGGGGGAATCTTAAGCTCGATTACAATGACCCCAAGGTGGAAGAAAGCATGTGACGGAAGAAGGGGAAGATGACAGAAGAATAAGTCAGATCCCAGGGCGGGGACCGAGGGGAACGAGGCACAACTCGCACATAATGCGCAGTACGAAAGGGGGAGGGGACCTATAAAGAAATGTGTGCACAAAAGGCAGGATTTCCGCATAAAGTGAGGTTTGGGCGGCGAGAGAAGCGCCCCCTATCCCCGCCCGCCGGAGTACGCACAGGGAGCGGTCGCCACGTTATCAGGGGTGCCACGCTTCTGGAGGAGGGAAGTTTGTCCTCTGCGTGTTGGAGACAAAAGAAGCCAACCAGTATGGTTACATGTAAACTCTTTTCCAAAACAATGTGGAAAACTGCAGTAACAGAAGGAAACAAAGTAATGAAATAAAATTAAGTCAGAGAGCTAGCCGCATTCTTGGATACGAGGGAATGGAGAGGACAAATACTCGAGGTAGTTTGAACTGCAGGTTCCTTGGATTGTGTGTCTACAGTTTGTTTTTGTTTGTTTGTTTGTTTGTTTTTTCAGAAACACTGGTGAATTCGGATGGGTCAATTTTGACTTCTCGGCCAACGCCAGTATTCCCAATACTTGGGAAGCTGAGACAGGAGGATCGAAAGTTCTAGACCGACCACAGCAATTTAGCAAGACTCTCAGCAACTTAGCAAGTTTCAAAATAAAAATATAGAAAGGGCTGGATTGTAGTTCGGAGGTAAAATGCCCCTGGATTCAATCCCCAGTACAAAACGGGGGTGGGGGGAGCACAGTAGTAGAGCACTTACTTGCTTAGTATGTGTAAGTTTGAGCCCCATCTTTATTATGATCTCTAACATTGAAACTCTTTATATTTTTTCCACTAAAGTACCAGGATTATTACAACAACACTAAATCTGTGTATTTTATCCTTCCATATATACTTATTTTTAGTGTTCTCACATGAAAGGAAGAAAACATTAAGACCCATCTTAACTGGAAAGTAGCCATAAACCTACAGTAAATAACAAGATGAAATTGCTTTTAAGGAAGTGTCCAGGAAACACCATACTTGCTTCCCAAGGCACTTTTTTGAATAAAGAGAATTGCTTTTAATGTAAAAGAAAATACAGCTGTATGGAGGGGGGAGGGAGATGAAAGAAAAAATGCAAAGAGATTGTTTTCTTTCACTGAACTCTCTCCTGAGCTTGTAAAACTTACTAAATAAAAATTCCAGAGGTGTTTGGTCATGGGAGCAGTTTTCACAATTTTCATCTAACAAATGCTTGCATAGTTTTTGTGTATGTTTTTTGTTTTGGTGGTGGTGGTGGTACAGTTTTGTTTGTTTGTTTTGGGGGTGCTAGTGGTGGTGGTACAGTTTTGTTTTGGGGGTGCTAGGTACAGTTCTAAATGTTTTATAAACATTCAATCATTTAATGTCATAACAACCCTAGTTGTTACTGCCTTTACTCAGGCAGCAGGCATGAAGGACCTTGTCCAAAATCACATGGGGAGAAAGTGGCAGAGCTGGGATTCGAACCTAAGCAGCTTGTTCCAGAATCCGTGCTCTTAGCCACTTCATAAACCACCTCCCCTGACATTTCCTAATCCTTTTTTTTCAAAATTAAATTTCCCTCACCAATTCTATTCTTCCCTGCCAATTCTATTCTCATCATTCTGTTTTTATGGCTTAAGACTATGCTCAAAGTTAATCTGTAGTTAGATTTTCCTGGTTGATTTTGCAACAGGTTCAGTGAGTCATTTGGGATTCTTCACAGATTTTAAAGATTATATTTTTCTTGCTAAGTGTTGGAGAGACAGTGCTGGCCTTATATGTAAACGGGACTGCTGCTGGAAGGGAAATGAACTATTTACTGAGGTTAGCTGTGAGTCTATTCTTAGTAAATCCATTCTTTCCTTTAATTCATTTTATTTCCTACAGCTTCTCTCATGCATTCTTTCTTAATTGAGCAATATATGCTTCCAAAATAATCCAGGTAATAGGCCTATGTAAGAACACACCCTTGGTCCTGAAGAGTTATCTATATCATGAATAGTTTGTGAAAGGAAATGTTTATAACAATATGTGGACAGGTTATTTGTACTTGCAAAGTTTCTCCAAACCAGGGATCACAGACCTAGTATTTTTCTATTCACTTGTCTTCTGATTAACCTTGGCCACAAGCATGATCCTTCTGTAACCATTATGTAAATGTAGGTGCTTCTCTGGCTTCAGGCCTCTTTTCCTCTCATCTTTCCCTAAAGAACTCATGCAGTCCTATAAGTTTAGCAACTATCTATTCCAAGCAAGGCCAGTTCCATCGGCATTCAAAAAATATATTCACATAAGGTCCTATATTCAGAAGTCTCCACACTCAGAGTTTTAATGCTCTGTGGTTACCATCTTGAAATCCTTACTAACATCATCTTTGGATTTTTGTTCTGTAAGTGAAGTCTGATAGGACGACAGCATGCACCTTGACTTCCTATCACCTCTCTGCCTCCCCAGGATTAGTCCTAAGATGTCGGTTTCTGTGTTCCCTGGAGCCTCAGCCCCTGCCACCCTTCTACTCAACTTACCAGGACCACTGTTATGGTTTGGACATGAAGTGTTCCCCAAAGACTCATGTGGGAAGCTTGGTCCCCAATGCAGCATTATTCAGAGGGGGCTTTGGGGGAGCGATTGGCTCACGAGGGCTCTGATCTCATCGGGGATTAGTCCACTGATGGCTGGATGGACTAGCAGGTAGTGGTGAACACTGTAGACAGTGGGATGTGTTGAGGAAGTAGGGCACTGGGGATGTGCCCTGGAAGGATATTTCTTATCTCTGCTTCCCTCGCTCCCTCCCTCCTTCCCTCTCCTCTTCCTGGCTGCCATGAGCTGAGCATCTTTCCTCCACTACCCTCCACCATAGCTTTCTACCATGATGTTCTGCCTCACCTCAGGTGCAAACCATTGGACCCAGCTACCATGGACTGAAACCAAAAGCCAAAATAAACCTTTCCCCCTCTAAATTGTCTTTCACAGATACTTGTCACAGTAACTAAAAGCTGAATAAAACAAACACCATTGCACTCTGCCTGCAGTGTGACTCTGAGCATAGGCAGAGAGAAGGTCTGGGTCATGTGCTCACATCAACAGTATCTTGGGATGAGGCATGGTCTGGCAATGCCACAATTTACTGAATGGGAGATTGGGTGGAAAGAGCTTCTTGCCCTTCTTCTGTTCAGGCACAGAAGTTGTGATTTCTTGGAGGTTGTCCCCACCCACCACCCAATGAGGGTTGCAGCAGAAAACCAGTGGGAAGGGGAGATACCTGGCTCAGCTTTCTGCCCCTGGCCACCTGGCCAACACATGGTTTGTCAGACTGACAACCATGGGAAGGGGACTCAGCAGCTGCTGGGCCTTACATACTCTTTGAACAAAGGACCCTATATTTTCATTTTGCACTAGGCCCTGAAAATTGTGTAGCAGGTCCTGATCGCAAAACCTTCATTTGTGAGCCAGATCTGCCTTCTGAGCCACAGATAGTATATGTTTTCGCATGCAGGACATCTCCTCTTAAATACTTCTTAATTCAAATTTAGTAGGTCCAAAGCTAAATTTATAATCTCTGCCCCAAAACTGTTCCCCTAAATCAAAGAATGATGCAAACTAGATACATAAGCCAGCACTCATAGAAATGATACAAGCTAGTCGCATATGCCTAAATCAAAGAATGATATAAGCTAGTTACATAAACTAAAATAATTTTGACTCCTGCTTCTTTCTCTCTCTTATTCCCCATATCCAATCAATTGCCAAATCCTACTGCATCTACTTTGTGGCTATCTCATACACATCCTGTACTTGTTATCTAGTGCTGCATTGGATGACATTTTAGCAAAGATCCAAAGAAAGTAAAAGAAGCCAGACATGGTGGTGCACACTTGTACCTGGGAAGCTGAGACTGGATGATCACAGGTTTCCAGCCAGCCTTAGCAATGTGGTAAGGCCCTCCGTAACTTAGTGAGACCTTGTTTCACAATAAAAAAGCCAGACATGGTGGCACACACCTGTAATCCCAGTACTTGGGAGGCTGAGACAGGAAGATCTCATGTTTTTGAGGTTTTTTTTTTTTTTGTGGCGGTACTGGGCATTGAACCCAGTGGCGTTCTACCTCCAAGCTACACCCTGGGCCCTATTTTTTATACTTTACTTTGAAACCGGGTCTCACGAAGTTGAGGAGGGCCTCACTAAGTAGCTGAGGCTGGCCATGAATCTGGATCCTTCGGTCTCCACCTCCCAAATACTGGGATTACAAGCGTGTGCCACCATGCCTGGCTGGAAGATCTCATGTTTGTGACCAGTCTCAGCAACTTAGGCCCTCTGCAACTTAGTGAGATCCTTTTTTTAAATAAAAAATAAAATACGGCTGGGGTTTTAACTCAGAGGTAAAACATCCCTAGGTTCAATCCCTAGTACCACAATAAATAAATAAATAAATAAATAAATAAATAAATAAATAAATAATAAAAAATTAGTTAGGGCTGGCGGTATAGTTAAGAGGTAGAATACCCCTGGGTTCAATCCGCAGTACCAAAAAATAAATAAATAAATAAAAAAGCAAACACTAATACATATAGATATCTGAAAGAACAGAATTTTAGGTAAAAGGAAAAGTAAATGCAAATGTTCCTAGGAAAATGAACAATGAGGATGTGGCATAATAGATTACTTCAAAATTTAGTGTCTTGAAGCAACAATAAATGTGTATCCTCTCACACAGTTCTGTGTATCTTTTTAGAAAGGTATTAGGATTAGTTAATTGTTCTTGATATCAGAGAAGGAGACCTTTTATATCTTTTATTGGTGCATTATAGTCTCACATCATAATGTAGTTCATAGTGATAGTCACACACATGCACACAGCACTTGGTGGGCTTTCCCTGGCTCCCTCCCCACTCTTCCCTTTACCACACAGGGTGCTGAGATTGGCACTGGTATTCTCATATATGTACATAATGTCAATGGAAGTGATTACTTCACTGATCCTCCCTCCCCACCCCCATCCCCTTCCCCTAGAACACTTTCTGGCTCCACTGAGGTTTCTCCTCTGTTATCTGGAGTCCCTCTGGTATACTGATTACTCTCTAGCTTCTGCATATGAGAGAAAACAGATGACCCTTCACTTTCTGTGACTGGCTAATCTCACTTAGCATAATGTTCTCCAGGTCCATCCATTTTCCTGCAAATGACATTATTTTGTCCTTCTCTATTGCCGAGTAGGATTCCACTGTATGTATATCCCATAATTTTGTAATCCATTCATCTGTTTTTTTTTATTAGTGCATTGCAAACATACATCTTGAAGGATTTCAGGGAGGTTGACGTATACATGCACTCATCGGTCAATTGGCCCTCCCCAATTCCCACCCCCCTGCCTTCCCACTGCCTCCTTCCCGTTTTCAGCATAGTAGTTGACTTTGATATCTTTGTGTATGTCCATCCTGTGCTCCAGTTTATTTCCCTCTCCTTCCCTCCCGTCTCCCCCAGTTAGTTCACCTTCTTCACTCATCTGAGGTTTTCTCTCATTGTCTGTGGTCCCTCCTGTGCAGGGTCATGGCTCATCATCCCCTGACCTCAGTACTGGGGTACTATGGGGCGAGGCTGGGGGCTTCCCCTTCCCCACATTCCCAGTGCCAGGGTGAGGGGTTCTCCCGGAGTAGGGCCAAGGGCTCACCCCCCCATGTCTCCAGCGCCGGGGGTCTCCAGGGACAAGGCCACGGGGTCACCTGCCCTGCGTCCCCAGCACCGGGGGATCTCCGGGGGCGGGGCTCAGAACTCTCCTGCCCCGCATTTCCAGCGCCGGAGGGGGGTCTCCAGGGGCAGGGCCAGGGGCTCATCCGCCCCGGGTCCCCAGCGCCGGGGAGTCTTTGGGGGGCGTGGCCCAGGGCTCTCCTGCCCTGCGTCCCCAGCACTGGGGGGGAGAGTCTCCGGGTGTGGGGCCAAGGGTTCACCTGCCCCGTGTCCCCAGTGCCGGGAGGAGGGGTTCTCCGGGGGCAGAGCTGAGGGCTCACCTGTCCCATGTCCTAAGTGCTGGGGGAGGGATTCTCTGGGAATGGGGCCAAAGGCTCACCCGCCCCACATCCCCAGTATCGGGGGAGGTGTCTCCGGGGGCGGGGCCGGGGGCTCCCCTCCCTGTGTCCCCAGTGCCGAGATAAGGGGTTCTCTGGGGACGGGGCCTAGGTCTCACCCGCCCTGCATCTCCAGTGTCTGGGGTCTCCAGGGACGGAGCCAAGGGCTTACCCGCCCGGCGTCCCTAGTGCTGGGGGGAAGGGTTCTCCGGGGGTGGGGCCAAGGGCTCTCCCGCCTGTGTCCCCAGTGCAGGGGGGTCTCTGGGAACGAGGCCATGGGCTCACCTGCCCCGAGTTCCCAGTACTGGGGGGAGGGGTTCTCTGGGAGCGGGGCCGAGGGCTCTCCTGCCCCACATCCCCAGTGCCAGGGGGGTGGCTCTGGGGGCGGGGCCGGGACTCCTGCTCCCCATGTCCCCAGTGCCGGGGTGAGGGGTTCTCCGGGGGCAGAGCTGAGGGCTCACCTGTCCCACGTCCCAAGTGCTGGGGGAGGGATTCTCTGGGAATGGGGCCAAAGCTCACCCGCCCCGCGTCCCCAGCGCTGGGGGGGTGTCTCCAGGGGTGGGCCCAGGGCTCTCTCACCCGTGTCCCCAGTGCCAGGAGTCTTCGGGGGCAGGGCCAAGGGCTCTCCCGCCCTGCAGGGGTCTCTGGGGGCAGAGCAGAGGGCTCACTTGCCCCCTGTCCCCAGTGCCAGGGGGAGGGGTTCTCCACGGGCAGGGCCGAGGGCTCATCTGCCCCACATCTCCAGCACTGGGGGGAGGGGTTCTCTGGGAGCAAGGCCAATGGCTCACCTACCCCACATCCCCAGCGCCAGGGTGAGGGGTTCCCAGGTGGTAAGGGCCGAGGGCTTACCCGCCCCACATCCCCAGTGCTGGGGGGGTGTCTCCAGGGGCAGGGCCGAGGCTCACCCGCCCCATGTCCTCAGTGCCAGGGGGAGGGGTTCTCTGGGGGCGGGGCCAAGGGCTTGCCTGCCCCACATCTCCCGTGCCAGGGAGTCTCCAGGAGCAGGGCCAAGGGCTCACCGCCCCACATCCCCAGCATCAGGAGGAGGGGTTCTCTGGGGGCGGGGCCAAGGGCTCACCCACCCCACGTTGACAGCACCAGGGGGAGGGATTCTCTGGGGGCGGGGCCGAGGGCTCACCCGTCCCATGTCCCCAGTGCTGGGGGGTCTTCGGGGGGCAGGGCCAAGGACTCACCCTCCGTGTGTCCCCAGCGCCAGGAAGAGGGGTTCTCTGGGGGCAGGGCCGAGGGCTCACCCACCCTGCATCCCCAGCGCAGAGGGGAGGGGTTCTCTGGGAGCGGGGCCAAGGGCTTGTCCTTGTCATGTCCCCAGTGCTGTGGGGAGGGGTCTCCAGGGGCGGGGCCAAGGGCTCACCCACCCCACATTCCCTGCGCTGGGGAGAGGGGTTATCCGGGGGCGGGGCCAAGGGCTCACCCGCCCCTTGTCCCAGCATTGGGGGATCTCTGGGGACAGGGCTGAGGGCTTGCCCGCCCCGCGTCCCCAGAGCCGGTAGTCTCCGGGGGTGGGTCCAAAGGTTTGCCCGCCCCACATCCCCAGTGTGGGGGTCTCTGGGGGCAGGGCCGGGGGCTGACCCACCCGTGTTCTCTGTGGTGGGCTGCTGGGGAGGGAGCCATGTCTCCTCTACATATATCCTCAGTTCTGGGGTGTTCCAGGACGGTGTTGGGCTGCTCATGGGGAACGTGGCTTACTGGCTTCTCTTCTCAGAGTTAGGCTGCTCCTGTGTATGGCCACCTCTTCTTTGTCTCTCCTTATCACACTTGTTGCAGCAGCAGAGGCTCACAGCCCACTCCTTGAAACCATCATCATTGTAGGTGTGGGTCTGGATTGATTTGGGCTTCATCATGTTCCGGAGTTAGTTGATTTCAATGGTGGTCTATAGTCGCTGGTTTCGCAAGGATCTGCTGTCTCTTTGCTGTTGGTCTCTGGGAGTTGCGGTATAGGTGTGGCCCCGCATTTTTGTTGCTGAGCTGTTCCAGGGGGCCATGCTGTGTTCATCCAGGTCTTCAGTGCTGTGGTATTCTGCGCCAGTGCTAGGCTACTCCAGGGGGGCCATGTTTCACCCGCTCTTTTTTCTCGGTGTTGGGGTGCTCCTATGCCTGGCCACCACATCCATGTCTCTCCGCATCACTTTCTTTGCGGGGGCTGAGGTTCACAACCCACCCTTTGCAGTCACCACCGTTGTAGGTGTGCATTTTGTTTAACTTGGGCTTCATCATGATCCAATGTCAACTGCTTTCGATGGTGGACTGTAATCTTTGGTTTCACAAGAATCCTCTGTTTCTTTGCTGGAGGATCCCGGGGCCACGGTGCTGGGGTGGCTCAGCCAAGATGGCACCTTTGTCTCGGCTCTCCACTTACTAGGTGAGATGCTTTGAGCTCCCTACCTCCCTCCGCTCCTTCCACTGACTCACAGTCCTCTGCACTTTGGCTCTCATTATTTTGTTGAGTTTTGGCTGCCCTGCTTTTCTTGTCAAGAAGCAGTCTTCCCACCATCCGGGCTCTGACTCTTGGAATGCCAGCAACACGCTGCCTCTCTCTTTCCCACCATCTCGGTTCTCCCCTGTAAGGCCTCTTTGGCTCTGGCCAGCTCCTGCTCCTGTGCCAACTGGACCCTGAGCTCTGTGGCTGAGAGGACATCCACAGCCTTGCAACCCTGAGACTCTTCCATGTCCTTAGCCAACATCTCCTTCATCTCCTTTCTGGAGCCAGGACACCTCTTCCCGCAGGAGCACAGGCTGGTCGCAATCGCCATCTGCTGGAGCCGGAGGTGCCCTTGAGTGGGGCCGATCACTGGGCCCCGCTGCATCTGTGTACAGCTCTCAGGCTGCGGGCCCGGCGGTTGCATGGGCCCCGACCAAATATATATATATATATATATATATATTTTTTTTTTTTTTTGCAGTACCAGGGATTGAACGCAGGGGCGTTCTACCTCCGCACTATGCCCTTGGACCTATTTTTTATACTTTATTTTGAAACCAGGTCTCATGAAGTTGCAGAGGGCCTCACTAAGGATAGAGAGAGAGAGAGAGAGAGAGAGAGCTGAGGCTGGCCGTGAACCCGGATCCTTCAGTCTCCGCCTCCCAAAGTACTGGGATTACGAGCGTGCACCACCACGCCTGGCTCAAATATATTTTTTTAAATGGTTGAAAGACCTCTGGGTGCCAGGGTGTAGGCAGGAGAGGGTGTTTGGGAGCAGTGAGCTGTCTCCGAGCCAGGCTCAGTGGCGGCCAGTGCCTGGAACTCTGCGGCCATGGCCACAGCAGCACCTTCCTCCTCGTCCTCTTCCCAGGCTCTGAGCCAGGACGCAGCTAATGTCCCAGCCCCACAGCCCTCCTCCCCTCCCTACTTTTCTTGTTAAGAGGCAGTCTTCCCACAGGCCAAGTTCTGAGTTTCGGAGTGCTGGTAACACGCTTCCTCCTTTTATCTCACTCACCTGTGTTCTGTGGATCTGGTTCGACGTGGATTTCATCATAGTCCAATGTCGACTGCTTTCGATGGTGGACTATAATTGCTGGTTTCACAAGAAGCAGCTGTTTCTTTGCTGGAGGGTTCTGGGAGCCACGGTGCAGGCATGGCTCAGCCAAGATGGTGACTTTGTCTCCGCCCTCTGTTCACAACTTTGCCATACTTGGAAAATATCTGGTATAAGTCATTGTTGTCAGGGAGAAGGGCAAGTTGGATACATACACCATGCTCTTACTTGGAGCTAAGCCACCACTCATTTTTTCAGATGGGGTGGGCCCGGGAGCCCCGAGGAGCACCGGCACTCGCCTCTGCTGGGGCTCAACCCTGACTCTTCCTCGCCCCCCCCGCGGAGGACTGGGTATCATGGGTCTCAGTGATTGGGCGCAGAGACCACTGGGCCCGCATGTACACCTTCACCCGCCAGGTGTTGGTCATTGTGCTGCCCAGGGCCAGGCCGGGGCCCTGCCGGAGTCACCTAAGAATGGGGTCTGGGAGAGGCGGGCACCGCCGGCAGAGGACTCGTGGGCCTCAGTGCCACTGCTGGCCGCCGCGGGGCCATGCCAAGGCCCACATGGCCCGGAGGCTCCGGCCAAGCCTGCGTCGCTGCCTTCCCCGCCGCAGCGCTGTGCTATTGCCCACCGGCCGCCCACTGCCCGAGAGGCTGGAACGCTGTGCGGCCTCCCACCCGCCATGGCGGGATAGCTGGCCCACTCACTGCCCGGTTCCCGCCTCCGCCGTGACCGCCGCCGAGCCACTTCCCATGCCCCCGCCGCCGCCTCATTTTTTCCACGCTCCGTGGATCTGGTTGGATGTGGATTTCATCATAGTCTGATGTCGACTGCTTTCAATGGTGGACTATAATCAGTGGTTTCACAAGAATCAGCTGTTTCTTTGCTGGAGGATTCCGGGGGCCACGGTGCTGGTGTGGCTCAACCAAGATGACGCCTTTGTCATCATTCATCTGTTGATGAACACCTAGGTTGGTTCCATAATTTGGCTATTGTGAATTGTGCTGCTATAAACATAGATATGCATATATTACTATGATTTTCTGATTTCAGTCCCTTTGGAAAGATACCCAGGAGTGGTGTAGCCAGATCATATGGTGGATTCAGTCCCAATTTTCTGAGGAATCTCCACACTGTTCTCCATAGCAGTTGCACTAATTTGCAATCCCACCAACAGTGTAGAAGAGTTCCTGTTTCCCCACATCCTTGCCAGCATTTATTGTTTGACTTCCTGATGGTTGCCATTCTGATTGGGGTTAGATAGAATCTCAGTGTAGTTTTGATTTGCATCTCCCTGATTGCTAATGATATAGAACTTTTTTTTCATGTATTTATTGGCCATTTGTATGTCTTCTTTTGTGAAGTATCTATTTAGTTCAATTGCCCATTTTTTGTTTGGGTTGTTTTTTAATGTTGAGTCTTTTATATACTTTTATATTCTAGATATTAGTCCTCTATCAGGGGAATAGCTGGCAAAGACCTTCTCCCATTCTATAGGCTCTCTATTCAAACTCTTGATGGTTTCCTTTGATGTGCAGAAGCTTTTTAGTTTAATGCCATCCTATTTATTCTTGTTTTAATTACCTGAGCTTTGGGGGTCTTATTGAGGAAATTTCTACCTGTACCTATATGTTGGAGTGTTGGACCTGTGTCCTCCTCTAGTAACTTCAATGTCTCTGATCTAATTTCCAGGTCTTTGATCCATCTCGAGTTGACTCTTGTACAGGGTGAGAGGTAAGGATTTAATTCCATTTTTCCACAAATGGATAACCATTTTTCCCAACACTATGTGTTGAAAAGGCTGTCTTTTCTCCAATGTATGTGTTTGGCACCTTTGACAAAAATCAATTGGCTATACATGAGTGGATTTGTTTCTGTATCTTCTATTCTGTTCCATTGGTCTATTTGCCTGTTTTTGTGCCAATACCATGCTGTTTTGATTACTATAGCTCTTTAGTATAATTTGAAGTCAGGTATTGTGATGCCTCCTTCATGGTTCTTATTGCTGAGAATTGCTTTGGCTATTCTGGGTCTTTTGTTTCTCCATATGAAATTTATGACTGATTTTTCTAGATCTGTGAAGAATGACATTAGTATTTTGATAGGGATTGCATTGACTCTGTAGATCACTTTTGGTAGAATGGCCTTTTTGATAATATTAATTCTGCCTATCCAAGAGCAAGGGAGATCTTTCCATCTTCTAAGATCTTCTACAATTTCTTTCTTTAGTGTTTTATAATTTTCATTGTAGAGGTCTTTTACCTCCTTGGTTAGATTTATTCCTAGGTATTTTATTGTTTTGAGGTTATTGTGAATGGAGTTGTTTTCTGGATTTCTTTTTCAGTGGATTCATGATTGGCATATAGAAAAGTTACTGATTTTTTATATTGAATTTGTATCCTGCTACTTTGCTGAATTTGATAATCAACTCTAGAAGTCTTGAGTTTTTTGGGTCTTCTAAATATAGGATCATGTCATCTGAAATTAGAGATAATTTTAATTCTTCTTTTCCTATTTAAATTCCTTTGATATCCTTCTCTTGCCTTATTGCTCTGTCAAGAGTCTTGAAGAATATATTGAAAAGGAGTGGTGATAGTGGGTATCCTTGTGTTGTTCCTAATTTTAAAGGGAATCCCCTCAGTTTTTCTCCATTCAATCTGATGTTGGCTGTGAGTTTATTGTATATTGCCTTAATGATATTGAGGAAAGTTCCATCTATTCCAATTTTCTGCAGTGTTTTTTTAACATAAATGGGTATTAGATTTTGTCAAATGCTTTTTTAACATATATTAAGATGGTCATGTGATTTTTGTCCTTAGTTCTAGTTATATGGCAAATAACATGTATTGATTTATGTATGTTGAACCAGACTTGCATCCCTGGGATGAATCCAACTTGGTCATCATGGTGTACAATTTTCTTGATGTGGTTTTGAATGGGTATCTCTAGCATTTTGCTTAGAATTTTTGCATCTATGTTCATCAACGATATTGGTCTATAATTTTCTTTTCTGATGAATCTTTATTTGGTTTTAGTATTAAGGTGATACTGGCCTCATAGAAGGAGTTTGGAAGAATTCCATCTCTTTGATTTCACGAAATAATTTGTGAAGTATTGGGTTTAGTTCTTCTGTAAACGTTTTGTAGAATTCAGCTGTGAATCCATCTTGATCTGGGCTTTTCTTTGATGGGAGGTTTTTTTATTGCTGTTACTATCTCTTTGCTTGCTATTGGTCAATTTAAGTTTTCTATATCTTCTTGGTTAAATTTAGTAGGTTGTCTGTGTCTAGAACTCTGTCAATTTTTTCTACGTTTTCCAGTTTACTGGAATATATTTTTTAAAAATAGTTTCTGATGATCCTCTGGATTTCCCCGCTGTCTGTGTTGATGTCTTCTTTTTCATTTCTGATTTTAATAATTTGGGTTGATTCTCTCTTTCTTTTGGTTAGATTGGCTAAGGGTTTATCAATCTTGTTAATCTTTTCAAAGAACCAGCTTTTTGTTGTATTGATCTTTTGTATTTTTTTTTGGTTGTTTTTCTCTATTTCATTGATTTCTGCTCTGATTTTAATGATCTTCTGCCTTCTACTTGTTTTGGGATTAGACTGTTCCTATTTTTCCAAGTCCTTGAGGTGTATCACTAGGTTGTTTATGTGGTGACTTTCTGTTTTTCTCATGTGGGCACCCAGTACTGTACATTTTCCTCTTAATACTACCTTCAAAGTGTCCCATAGATTTTATCATTCCGTCTCCGTGTATTTATATAATTTCTTTTGGTCTTCCTGTTGTTGATTTCTAGTTTCATTCCATTATGATCTGAAAAGATGCAGGGAATTATATTACATTTTTTGTTGTTGTTGCTGGTACTCACTTTGTGGCCCAGGATGTGATCTATGTTTGAGAAGGTTCCATGAACAACTGAGAAGAATGTTTATTCAGGTGTTATTGGTTGAAATATTCTGTATATGTCTATTAGGTCCATTTGGCTTATATTGTTCTTTAGGTCTGAAGCGTCTTTACTCATCTTTTGCCTGGAAGATCAACCTAGCGGTATGAATGGTGTGTTGAAGTCTCCCAATATTATTGTATTTTGGTCTATTTGAGACCTAATGTCCCAAAGAGTTTGTTTTATAAAAGTGGTTGCACCCACATTTGGGGTATAAATATTTACTGTCATTACATCTTCTTGTTGGATTGTTCCTTTTATTAGTAAGAAGTGACCCACGTTGTCTCTTCTGATAAGTTTTAGCTTAAACTCTGCTTTGTTGGATATGAATGTTGCTACCCCTGCTTGTTTTCTGTCTCCATTTTCATGGTATATCATTTTCCATTCTTTTACCTTTAGCATATGAATATCTTTGCCTGTATGGTGAGTTTCTTGCAAGCAGCATATAGTTGGATTATGTTCTTTAATCAACATTGCCCGTTGATGCCTCTTAATTGGGAAGTTTAGACTTTTGATATTCAGTGTTATTATTGAGAGATGATTTTTGTTTCCTGTCATTTTGAGTTGTGTTTTCTGTTTGATATAGTATTATTTCTCCTTTACTTAGTTGCCCATCTGGTGGAATTCATCCCTTCTCTGGTTCTGGTACTTGCTTCTTTTTTCTCCTTTGTGTTTTATTTCTTTAAGTATTGTCTCTGGTGCCGGCTTGGTAGTCATGAATTCTTTTTAGTTTCTGCTTGTCTTGAAAGGTTTTTATTTCTCCATCAATTTTGAATGATATTCTTGCTGGGTATAGCAGTCTTGGTTGGAAGTTCTTTTCTTTCAGGATCTGAAGTACATCATGTCAGCCCCTCCTGGCTTTCATGATTTGGGATGAGAAGTCTGGAATTATTCTTATTGTTTTGCCCCTGAATGTCACTCATTCTTTTGTTCTCACTGCTTTTAAGATTCTTTCCTTGGACTCTATGTTAGTCATTTTGATTATTATGTGGCATGGAGAAGTTCTTCTTGATCTTGTCTTATTGATACTCTGAATGTCTCCTGTATGTGGATGTCCAAGTCTTTCTCTATGTTTGGGAAATTCTCTGATATTATTTCTCTGAAGAGGTTTCTAATACCCTTGGCTTGTGCTTCTAGACTTTCTTCAATGCCTATTATCCATAAGTTAGGTCGTTTCATATTATCTTATATTTCTTGGATGTTCTGGTCGTGTTGTTGTATTGTCTTCTCTATATTGTTGACTATGTGGTCAGTTTTGAATAAGCTGTCTTCCAAGAGTGAGACTCTATTTTTCATGTGGTCTAGCCTGACTGAGGTGGTTTCTATTGAGGTCTTTAATTCATTTATTGACTCCATTTCACTCAAAGCCTTTTTGGTTCTTAGTTAGGGTCTCAATTACTCTATTCATATGTTCTTTCATTTTCTTTACTCTTTCTCTGATTTCATTTCTGAGGCCTTTGATCATACTGAAAATCAAAATTCTAAATTCTTCTGGCATTGGTGACCTTCCTTGTTGAGTTATGGGATTTTACTGTTTCCTTGCTGGTCTTCATTCTCATGTTTTCAGAGTTCTCAGGTTTCTATTTCTGTTGGAAGGAGATCATTTTAACAGAGTGGGATAAAGAACTACATAAAAGCAAAAATTTCAATATTTACTCAATAGCAGTGTTGTGATAGAACGAAGTTTCTACAAGATGTTATACATAGCATGAATCAATATATACATTTATATTCTTTCCAGATATTACTGGAAAGAGAATCCTAGGCATTAAGAGATCTATTAGAGGTTTATCTGTGAGCCAGTTATTGATGTTCATGAATGGTATTAGTCAAGGACACGCTACATTGTTCTTAATTGTAGTCATCATGATGTACAATAGATATCTTGAACTTATTCTTTTTTCTAACTGAAATTTTGTGTCCTTTGTCCAACATCTCCCCAATCTTCCAGCCTCTGATTATCACCATTTTATCCTCTGTTTCTGTGAGTGACCTTTTTAGATTTCACATATAATTGCCAGGCACGGTGATGCAGCAATTGTGGTCCCAGCACTAGGGAGGCTGAGGTGAGATTCACGTGAGCCCAGGAGTTTGAGACCAGCCTGACCAACATAGTAAGACCCCATCTCAAGAAACAAATAAATAATTCTGACCCCTGCTTCTCTCTGTTATCACCCATATTCAATCAATTACTCAGTCCTGATGCATTTACCTATAGAAATATAGATTCAACATAAAACTGAGATCATGTAATATTTGTCTTTTTGTGCCTTGTTTATTTCATTTAATGTAATATCCTCCAGGTTTATTCATGTTGTTGCAAATGATAGGATTTCCATCTTTTTTAAAAAGCAGAATAAGTATTCAATTGTATATATCAGTTTATCTGTTGATGACCACTTACATTGACTCTATATCTTGACTGTTGTAAAGAGTGCTACAATGAACATAGGAGAGCAATTATCTCTTTGACATACAGATTTAATCTCTTTTGAATAAATGCCCACTGTTGGGATTGCTGGATCATATGGTGGTTCTATTTTTAATTTCTTGAGAGCCCTCTAAACTGTTTTCCATAATAGTTGTACTAATTTACATTTCTATCAACAGATTGTAAGGATTTCCTTTTCTCTGCATCCTTGACAGCACCTATCTTTTGTCTTTGTTTGTTTTTTTTTGTTGTTGTTGTTTCTGTGGTACTGAAGATTGAACCCAGGGGGCATTCTACCTCTGAGGTACACCCCCAGCCCTATTTTATTTTATTTTTTATTTTTGAAATGGGGTTTAACTAAGTTGCAGAGGGCCTCACTAAGTTGCTGAGGTTGGCTGGGAAACTCTGATCCTCTGGTTTCTGCCTTTTTTTAAAATTGCTGTACTGGGGATTGAACCCAGGGGGCATTCTACCTCTGAGCTACACCCCCAGCCATATTTTTCTTATTCTTTATTTTGAAACAGGATCTCACTAAGTTGCAGAGGGCCTCACTAAGTAGCTGAGGCTGGCCTGAACCCAGATCCTCCAGTCTCAGCCTCCCAAGTACTGGGATTACAAGCATGTGCCACCATGCCTGGCTCTGTCTCTGCCTTCTAAGTACTGGGATTACAAGCATGCATTACCATGCTTTTTTATAATAGCCATTCCAACAGGTATGAGGTAGTTTTAAGTGGCCTTCCTCTGATGATCAGTGACTTTGTGGGCCATCTGTATGCCTTCTTTTAATAAATGTCTATTCTGGTCATTTGCCCATTTTTTAAGTCAGTTTGTTTTCTTACTTTTGAGTAATTTGACATAAACCCCTTATCAGATTAAGGTATAGGTTGCAGATATTTTCTCCTCTTCTATGGGTCATCTCTTCATTCTGTTGACTGTTTCTGGATATGCAGAAGCTTTTTAGTTTGATGCAATTCCATTTGTCTTTTTTTTTTTTTGCTTTTGTTGCTTGTGTTTTGGAGATATCTATATTTTTCCCCAGACCAGAGCTTTTTTTGCTTTCTGTATTTGTGTAGGAGTTTTATGAGGTTTTACATTTAAGTCTTTAATCCATTTTGAGTTGATATTTGTGTATAGTAAGAGATAAGGGTCTAATTTCATTCTTCTGCTTGTGGAACTCCAATTGTCCCAGCACCATTTATTGAAGAGACTGACCTTTCCCCATTGTCTGTTCTTGGCACCTTTGTCAAAAGTCAATTGAGTGTAAATGTGTGGTTTTATTTCTGGGATCTCTATTCTGTTCCATTGGCCTATGTGTGCTAGGATTTTTCTCTTTCTTTCTTTTTTTATAATTGACAGGAGGATGTTTGTTTTGATTTTTTTTCTGGTGCTGGGGAGCAGGTGCTTGTATGCCCTCTACCTCTGAGCTATGCCCCTAGCCCCAGAAGGAACACGCTTTTATGAATGAATTCAACTCATAGAACTTCCTCTGGCACCTTTAATCTCATTTACTGAAACTGTATGGCCTAAAAATCTGAAAATATTTACTACTTGGCCCTTTACCAAAAGTTTTCTGGTCCCTGGGTTCTTCAGTCCCTTTCCTTGACTTATATTTTTAAATAAAATATTTTATTTATTTTAAATATTTTTAAATTTTAATAAAAATTTCTTTGGCTTTATTCTCATTTTCCTTGACTTTATCTTATTTTTATAATACTTTTGAGGTAGAACTGTTTCAGCTTACATATAACCTGTACAAATAGATATTTATAAAGAACACTTATTTATGTATGGATTTTCATTCATTATTTTCAGCAGTTACACAATTTTCTCCCTATCGATTATCATGGAAGAAATCATAAAAGACTTCATAAAATTAGCAGAAAACTCAGAGTGAGGGTTCCATAGGGATGTTTTAATTGAATCAGCAAAGAGAATAAAATGGTACCCAACAGTAGAGGTGTGAGTCAAAGCTCAACATTAACAAATTCCTCCCAAACAAACCAATCACGAGGCCCCTCAAAATAGGAGGCTAAAGGGCCACTTACTGGGGTTTCTCTGCTCCCTCTTCCCAGCCTTTGGTGGCCTTGGGTCCTGCCAAGGTGGTCCACACCTACCCTGGCAGCATGCATTCAGAAAGATCTTGTCACCTTTTCTCTGCTCACTCAGTTTCCTGGTATAGATTCTGATCAGTGACACTGATCTTTGTCCCTCCATATGCCACTTGGGGCCAGACCTCTTTTGGATGCATCCCATCATTTATAGCATTTAAAAACTTGTCCTCCATGTGGTTTCACTAGGAACCTTCCATTGCAGTTCTGGGCTGCAGTGTTTAAGAGCTCTGAAACTCTTCATGATGGACACATCCACCTTTGTGGCATTAACTCTGAGTGGATATCTCTGCGCTGTTTTCCTTGATATCTCTGCTGGAATATGAAAGGGTATGAGATCATAATTGCAGGTGATGCCCATGTTGTTGACCAGCATGTGCAGCCCTGACTCCTGGTGGAGGAAGTTATGCAGGGCATGGAGGCTCTGTGCGTTGTCTGTGTCCAACTATGTACACACAGGCTCGGGCCCTCCACCTGTAGCTGCTGCTTACCGCAGCACATCCCAAGCCCTGAGCAGCACTCCCTCTGGCAAAGCCAATGCCCTTGTTGGCCTAGATCCCCATGCCAGAGGCTAAGTAGGCAGCGGCAGGAACTAGAGACCCGAGGTGGGTATGATGCACCTAGCTGAGAGCAAACTGGACTGCAGACATGAAGCCTTAAAAAAATTATGGTATAAAGCAACAGAATATAACATAAAATTTACCACCTTAAACATCAGGCTGGGGATATAGCTTAGTGGTAGAGTTCTTGCCTAGCATTTGTGAAGCCCTGGGTTCAATCCTCAGGATGGCAAAGAAAAGTTTTTTAAGTACATTATTTCTTAATTATTTCTGAGTGTACAGTTCAGTAGTGTTACATATATTTACATTATTGTGCAACAGATCTCTACAATTTTTCCATCTTGCAAAACTGAAACTCTATACTCATTGAACAATTTTCCACTTCCCTCTTACCCCAACCATCATTCTACTTTCTGTTTATATGAGTTTTGACTACTGATATCCCTCATATCAGTGGGATCCCACATACAGTATCTGTCTCTTTTGTGACTGCTTTGTCACTTAGCATAATGTCTTCAAGTTCTAGAAGCTCTTTAGGTAACTTCTGCTTTCTCTGTAGAATGCAAAACAAGGTTATTAGCAACGGAGAATGTGGAAGAAGGTTTATGCAGAAAAAAAAAGGTGTGGAACACTTAACTAGGAGAGCTAGAAAGTAAGTGGATTAGGGAGAGAGCAAAAGGTGGCACCCCAGATCCACATGCACCCATGAAATTAAAGTGAAACCTGGCCAGGCATGGTGGTGCATGCCTGTAAGCCTAGTACTTGGGAGGCTGAGACAGGAGGATCACAGGTTTGAGGCCAGCCTCAGTAACTTAGCAAGACCATCCACAACTTAGACCTTGTTTCAAAATAAAAAATAAAATAAAATAGGGCTGGAAGTATAACCACTTCTCAAGTAGGTGGGCAGTGGCTCTAACTAGGGTTGTATTTGGCCAGGTGAGTTAAACAGAGGAAAAAGGGGGAGGGAGTTGAGGGTGTGAGCAAGGGAATGCTTTTACTGATGTGTCATGGTGTCCAAAAGGTAGAACAGTGAGGATACACATGAAAACAGACCAAAAAATGATAGATTCTGGTGGTGTGAAATGAATTGGAATTATATTTTACTTTTCTCTCCTGGATTTCTGGTGAAACCTCATTAGTTTTCTTGCCCTTCCCAAGTACTAGAATTACAGGCCTGTGCCACCATGCTGGGCTAGCCAATGTCTTTCTTATCAGATAGTTGCTAAAAACAATATGCCTCTAAAAGCAGTAGTGGTTGCTAGAGGAGATAATGGGAGAGGAAAGATATGCTAAGGGAAACCTTTACTTTCAGGATTTCAGCTGAGCCAGCCCTGACCACAATGCTCACAGTCAACTCTTTAGCCCTTCAGGCACAGGGGACTAGTTCTGCTTATCCCTTGCTGAAAAGCAGTACCTTATCTCCTGGAGGACCCAGGACTCCTCTGTGGCTCTGCTATGTATGATGGAAATGTAAAGGACATTGCAAATCAGCTGAGTAAGCACTTGTAGTAGCCCAGCTCAATACTCTTCCTCTTTCTCCTCTATAGAGTAAATACCAGCTGAAGGCTGGAGATTAGTTAATCTGGCCATTTAACAAAGAGTCTTTAAAAATAGTTTAGTGCTTGGGAGGCTGAAACAGGAGGGTTGCAGGTTTGAAGTGAGCCTCAGAAACTTAGTGAGGCTCTCGGCAACTTAGCAAGACCCTGTTTCCAAATAAAAAATAAAATAGGGCTGGGGGTGTAGCTCAGAGGAAGAATGCCCCTGTGTTCAATCCCCAGCATCACACACACACACAAAAAAGTTTACGTTTTTCCCCATAAAGATCTGAAAGTTCTAGTTATAGAACTGTATTAGGAGAAGAAAATGGGAGAGGGTGCTTTTGAACAGTTTGTACCTTCTAAGAATTAAGAAAGGGGAAGGATGCCATAAGGGTTGTGTATTCTAATCCCCAAGTTCCCCTTTCTCCTTCAAGTTGTATCTCTTTATCCATTGATCACAGCTTCTCTCAAAGGCTGCTCTGAAAAGAGAGGATCTATCCAGGTTGAAAATGAGAAGGCCTGCACATGTGCCTCCGTGAGGCCTGGGTTTGATGATCAGGACTGTGCTACTTACAGAGTCAGCGTGGACAAGTTGCTTCACTTTTGTATTTCAGTTTCCTCTTTTGTTGGAGGAAGAGGATAGAGAGTGATGGAGATTAAAAAAAAAACCAGCTATCTCACAATCTACATCAACATCCTCATGCAACAAATACTTTCTTAGTCTTAGTGCTGTGCACTTGGGATACAGTGGGGAGTAAGACCCAGAACTGATCCTCAAGGAGCTTGTATTCTGATGCAAACTTTTGAGTGCCTTTTATGAATGTGTCATGCATTTAGTAGGGATTTTCATACACAGAACGCCAATCAACCCTCAAAACAGGAGTACTGTCCCTCAGGATTCCTGAGCACACACAGCCTCTGCTCTGAATGGTCAGTGGCTGAGTAGTTTTCTTTCAATAAACATTTCTTAAAGGCATATGACGTGCCAGCCATTGTGCTACACACTGGAGATTCAGTAGGCAACCTCGTTGGATCAGCTGGACTTCATCTGATTAATTCAAAGGACACTTGGAGGATCTCATAGTACTGTGTATCCTATATAGTGACAATCCTATTATTCAGCAGTTTGACATTCAATCTCTGCATTTTTAAAAAATTCATTGAACCCAGGGGCATTCTACTGCTGAGCTATACCCCCAGCCCTTTTTTGTTTATTTATTCTCATTTTTATACTTTTATTGGTACATTATAGTCTCACATCATTTTTTTTAAATTTTGAAACAGGGTCTCACCAAGTTGCTGAGGGCCTTGCTAAATTGCTGAGGCTGCCTTGAACCTGAGATCATTCTGTCTCAGCCTTCCAAGTACTGGGATTATAAGCTTGTGCCACCATGACTGGCTCTCATTTAATCTTTATACCAAGGATGTTAGGTAGGAATTATATCCATTTGATAGAAGAGGAAAGTGAGATTCAGAGGGGTTAAGCACAAAGGACACTTAAGTCTATTTTCAAGGACACAGTCTGAATGCTATAATAAAGAGACCACAAAATATAGCAACTTAATATTTATTTCTATTCTTCATGACAGCCTAGTATGAGCACTTCAGGTTGTTGGAGCAGCTTTACTCCATGAAGTCATCTCAAAACCCAGATTCCCTTCATCTTGCCATTGGCATCTCCTGCATGGCCAAAGCAAGGTCACTGCCATGTTTGTGTTCCAGCCTGTGGGAAGGTATAGGGCAGTTTGATGCATCCTGAAGGGGATGCTCAGAAAATTGTGGCAATCCTTTCCACTTACATCCCACCAACCTGAACTTAGTTGCATGGCTATGTCTAGCTGCAAGGGAGGCTGGGAAATGTTGCCTATGGCTGGGCAACCATGTACCCAGCTAAAACTCAAGACAGCCTACTAATTAGTAAACATAAATGCTAGAGCATTTAGTAGTCTCTGGAACATGTCACTGCCTCTTAGACACAGGAGCTAGAGAATTCTGGCTCTCTATTTGCCTGTGATGAAAAATAATAAATGCACATTTTTATTGTAATAGTTCAGTACCAAGCAGTTGGAATTGTGAGTCAGAAATATAGGCTTTTTAAAAGAAAACTTTTCTTCTTATAAATGTCCATTTTTAATCCAGTTTTCTTGGAAAAAATCTCAAACCTCTAGCAGCCTGGCCTTGTCACTCATGTGAACTACTTGTTTAATGAGTTTCAGAAGAAAGAGGAAAATTTAGCCACTTTAGAAAAGCAAAATACTGCCATCTCCTTGCCAAATTGGTGGCAGGGGATATTCTGAAGGTGACGCGGTGCAGCAAACTATAGGTTTGGTTAAAGTTGACAAATGCAGGAGGAATTCATCAGGAAAAATGAGAGAGAAAAATTTAAAAATATTTCCCCCATCCTCCTACCAACAGAGATTCTTAAAACTACATTCTAGGCTGAAAAAGTTTTCATGGTTTTGGCAAGGAAATACTGATTAATTTCTTAAAAAAAACAAAAGGAGGAAAAGACCTCTCTAGTTCTAAGCAGAAATAAATTACAATGTCCACTTTAAATGACTATTTCAATAAGGTGGCCTCTTTTGCTTGCTATATTTATTTTTCACCTTTATAAGTAAATTAAATTCTGTCCATTTTATCTGCTACCAGTATGATCTAGGACTTAGTGTCTTATCCTTGGACCAGCGGAAGAGTCTAAGCCTCCACCATGTCCACCTGGAGTATTACTGTTACCTCCTAACTGGTGTTTCTGATTCCACTGTTGTCTCATTACAATCCACTCCCCACAGCCAGAATGGTCTTCTAAAAGGTGAATGGCCTTCTGCGGCAGCCGGACTCCAATGGCCTGTGTCTCCCTGTCTTTACCCTTCACATGTTCACCTCCCTCACTGAGTCCTAGTGCTCTCTCACTGTTTAACAAACAGAATGCAGCAGAAGGGATGCTGTGGGCTAACGCTCTAAGAAGGCTCAGCAGTCTCCAGGTTTGTGCTTTTAGAAGCCCTGAGCTGTATATGACAAGTCTCCCTATCATGTTGGAAAAGTCGCACAAGAAAGACCCTGAGACCATGAAGAGAGAGGGGCCCAAGCAGCAGAGTGATTGAGCCATCTGTACTGTGTGCCAGGTTAGTTGAGCCCTCATATAACTGCAGTCCCAGCTGGCCTCACATAAAGCAGAAGAGCCACCCAGCTGAGCCCAGTCAACTTGCAGATTATAAGAGATGATAAAATGGTTGTTTTAAGATGGTAAGTTTTGAGATGGTTTGTTACACAATAGATAAGTGAAACACTTAAAATTAAACCTAACACCTTCTTATAGTATCCTACAAGGTCCTGGTACCTGGGTATAATCCCAGTACTTGGGAGGCTGAGACAGGAGAATTGCAGGTTTGAGGCCAGCCTCAGCAACTCAATGAGTTTGTTTGTTTTTTATACTAAAGTGATTAAACATATTTTATTTAGTAACTACTGCCTGCAGGGAAAAGAGCTGAGCTCCATTCCAATTTTTACAGAGGCCATTGGGCTGTTTTGTTTTGTTTTGTTTTGTTTTATACTGGGGATTGAACCCAGGGGCATTCTACCTCTGAGCTACACCTCCAGCCTTTTAAAACTTTTTCATTCTCAAACATAGTCTTGCTTGCTTAGTTGCTGAGGGTCTCGCTAAATTGCTGAGGCTGGCCTTGAACCTGTGATCCTCTTGTCTCAGCCTCCCAAGCATTAGGCATGCACCCTTGTGCCCAGCTCACATTAACTATTTACAACATTTGGGGATCAACTTTCCTCCAGTCTTGACCACCTGTGAACTTTATTCCTACTTCAAGACCCTCGTCAATGAAGCTTTCCCAGACTCGAGCAGACCCAGCATTCTCTCCCTCTTCTGATCTCTGGCTGTTATGGCTAGTTCTCTTTCTTTCTCTCTTAGCCCTGCCTGGGTCTGCATTATTTAAGTACTTTGTCCAGGGACCATATCCTCACTGGGGCCATTCCTAGTTTAGAAGCCCCAGTGGAGACTGAAGAGATCCTTGGGAGGCCAGTGGGTTGTATATTTGGAACCCAATGTGAAAAATATAATGGAATTTTATGGCTTCTCTGCAATAAAATAAAATAACCAGAAATGTGAACAGAAAAGTCATGTAATCAAAGTAATATAATAATTTAATGTAAGTCATTGAATCATAAATTCTTCAAGGGCAGCTCTATAATAATTCCTCAAAAGTACCAGGTATATGGGCATTCATCGCAAGATTGCGGTATTACACTGTGGCAACTGATGATGTGGTGATAATGGTGGTGGTGATATTAATGGTGATGTGAAGCAAGCTCTAGTCCCTTAAGATGGATGAGGCATTGGTGTTGTCTGATGGGGTCCTGCATGAGCAGAATTTATTCTGTTTACTGCTTTCTATGTTAGCAATGCCAAAGGAAACAAAGTTTTTCCAAAGGGAAGCATAGTTTATATTTCATTTCTTAAAAAATGGTTACATTTTCCCTGAGGCATAATGGAAGAGTCTTATTCAAACAATGTACTTCTAGAAATGAAAGTACTTTTAAGAAGTGGGGAAGAGCTTTTGTTTTTTGCTAGCATCAGGCTTCTTTGTCTTCTTTTGTATGTGTTTCAGTGATAGGCAAAACAACAGTCCTTTAGTAGAAGTTAAAATTATAGCCCTAAAAACTACTCAAATACAGTCTTTTATTTCAGTGTAGACTTATTTTCAATTGTGCTTAATCTCTTCCAGCCTCGTTATTGCTTTCTCTTACAGTTGGCACTGGGAAATGACATTTTTAGTCTCTTTTGCCCTCTATTGAATTGCCCTGGTAATAACAGTAACTAGCAAACTGCTAGTTTGCTACCATGTGGGGAAGGCATCAATATTTGATCTCAGATCAGTGATGTGTGTAATTGTTGCCATAGAGAAAACCTTTGATTGCTGCCCAAATCTGGAGCCCTATTAAAATTTAATTTCTGGGTCTTCTTTCTATATATAAAACTCAGAACATTTATAGTGTATAAGTTAACCCTTCCCTGTTCCTAATTCTCCATCTCCATAGGGATGGAGCAAGAAGAAATGGACTTCGCCCCAAGAACAGGACTTAGAGATTAAAGATCAGTTCCTTCAATGAAAGCTGAAAATTTCAGGAAGGAATTATCAAGGGAGAATTGTGAATTGTCATCTGTAGAAATCATTAAAAATAGGATAGACTCTCATTTGTCTGTGTATCTTTTGGCCATTAATATTGCTAATGTTTAAAAATTCATACAAAAGCATCAGAGAGAAAACACGACAATAGAAAAAAATAGATATGAAAGCAATTACTATATAAGCTTGCCTCTACAAACACTTTTAAAAACTGAGTTGAAGGTAAAAACCTGTGGTTTCATAGCAATTAAATGCTATTTATAAACCGTACTTTCAGAATTCCAACCACAAAAAGAAAATATAGCCAGGCATGGTGGTGCATGCCTATAATCTCAGTACTTGGGAGGCTGAAGAGGATCACAGGTTCAAGGACAGCCTCAGCAACATAGCAAGACTCTTAGTAATCTAATGAGACCCTGTTTCAAAAAGGGGGGTCTAGGGGTGGAGCTCAGAGGTAGAATGGTCCTGGGTTCAATCCCCAGTACCGAAAGAGAGAGAGCAAGAGAGAGAGAGAGAGAGAGAGAGAGAGAGAGAGAAATTGAGAAAGAAGGGAAGGAGGGAAAGAAGGGAGGGAGGGAGGGACGGAAAGAAAATAGAGTAAATGCTCTTAGGGCAACAGCGTAAGTGTAATACATAATATTTACATCACAATTGTGAGTGGGATTTGGCTGCTGGCCGACTCATCTCATTATATCCAGATGAATGAAGTACTAAAGAAGTAGATAATCCTGATGCTTAATTTCATATGTTAGTTTCAAAGTCTCTCAGCTGTTCTCAAAGCTACTATGGTACCACATTGGCTGATCTATCTTTTGCCTCTTTTAAGTTTCCCTCCTTCCCTTCTGAGAGAGTGGGGCATGAGTCCTAAAGGGATAAGAAGTTTAGCTTAGCATAAATGTAGGTGACCTGGGAGGGCTAGATATACATCTGTTTCTCCAGGTAATACAAGATTGATGAAAGGGTAAATGTAAAAATAATCTAGTGAGAATTTTTTTTTTAGAAATCTAAGGGTCTAGGATCCTCTTGTTGACATCCATCATGCAACCAATTCCCCTATTGGGATTAGAGTTCATAAACTTGACACTACAGTCAAATGATTCAGAAGTCCAATGCCAGTTATCTCACTTAATTGCTTAAGCAACTTTTTTTTAACACTTAAGACCTCGATTTCCTCATCTGTATGATGAGAAAACGAAAACTTCACAGAGCTGTTCTGAAGATTAAATGAGACAATATCTGTAAGACATCAGGGAAGGCATTGGCCAGAACAGAACTCTGATGATAGTTCTTAATATTTTTATCATTAATAAGAAAGATAATGGTAACAACCTTAACAAAAGGCATTTCCCTAGGCATTTGCTGAAAAAGAAAGCAAAGAGAGTATGCCCTTCTGATTTCTGTGCAGGCTCACAATTTTTCTTGGCATTTATTTATAGGACATCATTATGACCCTATGTCTACTGTATACTTTTTTTTGGGGGGGGAGGGTACTGAGGGTTGAACCCAGGGCATCCTACCTCTGAGTTATACCCCCAGCCCTATTTTAATTTTTGTAACAGGTTCTCAGTAAATTTTTGGGTGTCTTACTAAGTTGCTGAGGCTGGCTGCAAACCTGTAAACCTCCTGTCTCAACCTCCCAAGTACTGGGATTACAGGTATGTGCCACCACACCTGGCTTACTGTACTTTCTAAGCAGGGTTCAGTAGAGCTATTTAGGTAATTGATCAACGAGGAGCCATGGAAACCACAAGCTGTCAGGTAAATAGATCTTAGTTTCAGGTGTGCAGAGTCCTGGTTTGCACCAAGAATTAGCATGAGGAATTTATTTGTCTTTATAATTTTTTCACTCAGAAAAACTACTATACAACAATCCTGTGCCCCAAAATTCAGACAGGATGAGTTTTGTATTATCAACACATAATAATAAGTAGTAAGTAGCAATCTTGTTTGCAAATTGAATATGAGATTATTTTTCTTTTTCCTTTTTGCCATTAATGTTTGAAAAGGCCCCTGTTTACAAAATTAATACATATTATATTAAACCATTTGAAGATAATAAAAGGTTACATACCATGAAAACAAATTCTCCTGCTACCCTAGCCCTGGTATTCTACTTTCTAAAAAATAAATATTGTTATTGTTTTATTAGTGCTATTATTATGTTAATACAGTATTTTAATCAGAATGTCTTCCTTTGGAAGCTGCTTAGTATTATAGTGAATGGGGTCTGAATATCAGAAGACTCCTCCTTATCAAATTAAGAAACTGTTGTTTGATCACTAGAAACTCTAAGGAGGCAAAGTTGAATACTTTGCTAGAAGTCTCTGAAGGGATGATTCTAAGGGTTTCACTATCATAAAATGACCCTGGGAAAAAGCACAAAAGTTCTTTTTCTCTTTGACTTGGATCTGAATACTGAACTTGAATTTGGGGCCAGGTCTATCCCATCCCCTTAATTTGGATAAATCTCAAGGAATTATTGTGGTTTACATGCATAGCTCCAAATGCAGTTTAGTTCTTTAGACACATATGATTTCAGGATAAGAACAGATAGAAGAGTATTGCATTTTGGAATCTTGTTATTTTCCAGCTAAATATGAATGACAATAGTCAGTGCAAGTCTTGAATTGTTTTCTGAAAAATGGGCAATGGGCTCTTCTTAGATAATAACTTTTTTTTTTTTTTTTTACTGAGCATTGATCCCAGGGGAGTTCTACCTCTAAGTTTTTGTTTTTGTTTTTGAAAGAGGGTCTCACTAGGTTTCTGAGAGTCTCACTGAATTGCTGAGGTTGCACTCAAACCTGCGATCCTCCTGTCTCAGCTTCCCAAGTTCTGGGATTACAGGTGTGTACCACTGTGCCTGGCTTAGGTAATAACTTTAATCAATAGAAACCTAGTACTATGTTTCGATTAATGTTCTCCAGTTGGCTGCTGCTTGGCTTGCTTAGTTTGTTGAATTATCTTTTCAGTCTGACCTTCCAGGTGATAGACAGTGAAGGTAAGAAGATCAGATGTTTTCTGCTCATAAACACCTGTAAATCACCTCAAATAAAAGCAGATCAGTTAGTTTTGGAAATTATAGCACATGGAAAATTGTGGGTTACCAGTAACTGATTCTAAGCTAGAATTCCTTTACCAATAAGTTTTCATATTTCCTTTTTCTATTTCACCACTGTTTTGATTACTTTTATCTACACTTGAAGTGCTTATTTTAGCTTTTTTTTTTTTTTTTTT
>PVJS01015829.1:0-38319 GCA_004027185.1 Glis glis | reverse complement strand
CCGGGGATTGAACCCAGGGGCATTCTACCTCCGCGCTACACCCCCGGCCCTATTTTTTTTTATACTTTATTTTGAAACCGGGTCTCACAAAGTTGCGGAGGGCCTCACTAGGTAGAGAAAGAGAGAGAGAGAGAGAGAGAGAGGGAGAGCTGAGGCTGGCCGCGAACCCGGATCCTCCGGTCTCCGCCTCCCAAAGTACTGGGATTACAAGCGTGCGCCACCACGCCCGGCCCCCCCCCAGACCTTTTTATTTATTTATTTTGAAACAGGGTCTCGCTTAGTTGCTGAGGGTCTCGCTAATTTGCTGAGGCTGGCCTTGAACCTGCAATCCTACTGTCTCAGCCTCCCAAGTACTGGGATTCCAGATGTGTAACACCACGCCTGGCCAGAAACAGCAGTTATTGATAAGAGTTGCATGAACATAAGAACTTCTTTCCTTTAAGAGTACAAACTTGGTATTGTTTTAGACAAAATAAATAAATAGTACATTACAGATGAAAACAAATATTTTTAAAAAATTTGCCCAAGAAAACCTGAGTGTAAGCCTCACATGAGTTATTGGAGTCCATTTCCATTAAATGGTGTTTAGCACTCCAAAAACATGGTATTTCTCTAACTCCAGCTTCAGAACCTACCATTATAAATAATTGGGGATAATTACGAGAGCAGCTGAGTAAACTGGAAAAGGCTGCACATAAAGAGAGAGGCAATCGGAGGAAACGCGTGGTACTCGAGCCAGCCCATAAATCTCTCTGGAGGCAGAGGAACAGTCCCCATCTTCTTCAAACAGGCGCCTACATTTGGAGAAAATCCCAAAGCAAAGCCAACCAAATCAAAATAATGTTACCCCAAAAAGTGGCTCTCTTTTTTCCCCCATTATTAGGAGGGAATCTCTGGATCCTTTTGTACCCCTAAAATTAAAGTCCTTTGACTCCATACTGAGAAATATGGCAGTGACATTGAGGTCAGGGTGGTCCATTAATCCCATGACTTTTGTGATTCTGTCCCTTCCATCAACCTTGCAGCCCCTACCCCTCCTACCATTGGAAATATAATGGCTTTAGAAGGTTAATGTGGTCCCATGGGCAGCCTTTAAATAAGCCTATTGCTGAGAGGGTTGTCATAGAGAAAAGCAAGGGTTTCAAAAATTAAATAAATTGTTCTATCAATAAGTGGTACATCTGGTGTATATTAATTAAAGGCTGGGGAACCTCTGGGGGCAGGATACTGGGTGGCTGCCACATCTATCGGGGAGGGCAATACAAAAAAGACCATATACATTTTTTGTTGGAGATTCTCAACTCCAACAAAGTTGGAAAAATAGGGCTGGGGGTGTAGCTCAGAGGTAGAATGCCCCTGGATTCAATCCCCAGTATCACAAAAACAAAATAAATAAATAATAAAAATAAAAATAAAATAGGTCTGGGGGTATAGCTCGGAGGTAAGTTGCAAGGTGCATGTTTTCCTGAATTTCTCTGATACTAGTTTTTCTGCAAGTCAGATCTATTCCCAGACTGTCTTTTTTTTTTTTTTATCTCTCAAAGGGGAAACAGAAGCTGGGCATGGTGGTGCACGCCTATAATCCCAGTACTTGGGAGGCTGAGATAGGAGGATCGCAGGTTCGAGAACCGCCTCAGCAAGTAGTGAGACTCCCATCAACCTAGCGAGACCCTATTTCAAAATAAAATTAATATAGGGCTGGGGGTGTAGTCCGGAGGTAGAACGCTCCTGGGTTCAATCCCCAGTACCACGAAATAAAATAAATAAATAAATAAATAAATAAGGAAACAGAGAAGGGAGTTGAAGCAGGCAAAGCACTCGCATTGTCCAGACAACGTGCTAAGGGTCACACACAGGTTTTATGTGTTTGTCATCATGTGACTATTGGCTCGGAGTGACCCCTTCCCAGACAAAGAATTTGAGCATCCAAGATGGAAACCCAGCCCTGATTGCTTCCAAAGCCCTGGGATTTCTGTTTCATATAAGAACTTCAATCAGAAAGGTTAGTCACTCACATCGATGGTACTTGTGTAAATCATAAATCAGCATGACCGCTCTGGAGGACTATTTGTAATTAATGTGAATAAAATTCCCTAGAGATGTTAACACTGCCTGGCCTGGTGCTATAGTTTAGGTCTTAAATGTTCCCCAAAGACCCATGTGTTAAAGGCTTGGACCCCAGCTTGGTGCTATTGGGAGGTGGTGGAACTTTAAGATGTGGGGCCTTAGTTCATTGAGGAGATTAAGTACTTGGGGGGCTGAGACAGAAGGATTGCAGGTTAGAGGCCAGCTTCAGCAACTTAGCAAGACCCTGTTTCAAAATAAAATAAAAAAATCACATAGAGCTGGGGTGTAGTTCAGAGGTAGACTGCCCCTGGGTTCAATCCCCAGTACCACACACACACACACACACACACACACACACACACACACTAAAAATGTGCACTGTTGCACAAGAAGAAACCTGGGACAAGTTTTTTCCAGTGCTTCTTCTACAAAAGTGGACATTTTATTTTTTTTTATTTTGGTGCTAGGGATTGAACCCAGGGGCATTCTACCTCTGAGCTATACCCCCAGCCCCATTTTATTTCTTATTTTGAAATAGGGTCACAGTAAGTTGCAGAGGGCCTCTCCAAGTTGCTGAGGCTGGCCGTGAACCTGAGATTCTCCTGTCTCAGCCTCCCAAGTACTGAGATTACAGGCATGTGTCACCACACTGGGTTAAAAGTGGACATTTTAGAAACCATGGGTCTCAAGAGAAATTCATTTTCTTCCAAATGTATTGATGTTGTTTTTTCTTTGCTTTTGCATTGCCAGGGACTCTATAAAATGAGGTTTATCCTTGTTATATTTTTAGGGTTGGGTTTTTTTTTGTGTGTGTGTGTGTGTGGTACTGGGGATTGAACTCAGAGACATTCTACCTCTGAGCTATACCCCCAGACCTATTTTATTTTTATTTTTATTATTTATTTATTTTGTTTTTGTGATACTGGGGATTGAATCCAGGGGCATTCTACCTCTGAGCTACACCCCCAGCCCTATTTTTCATTCTTTATTTTGAAACAGGATCTCACTAAGTTGTGGAGGCCTCACAGTAGCTGAGGCTGGCTGTGAACCTGTGATCCTCCTGTCTCAGCCTCCCAAGTATGGGAATTACAAGCGTGTGCTACCACACCTGGTTTATTTTTAGGTATTACAGCCTGTGTAAATCAATTAGAGAGATACAAATCAAACAGAGAGATGCAAATCCTATCACTGCTTGATAAGGCCCTGACATCTTTTCTGGCTTGTAAACTTATTAAGGGAAAGTGAGAAAATGACTAAGCCTGGAATCTCTTTCTGTGACACGGGGCATTCTCTGTGGAGATATTTGGTCCGACTTGGTGGGACAAAGCTTTAGTATCAGGGCCATTCAAGTTGAAGGTACCTCATAGTAGTTCTTTCTATACATATTCATTTATGCAAAACTTTTATTTTGTTAAGTTTTGCTGTTGTTCCTAGCTTAATTGTTTTTTGGGGTTTTTTGTTTGTTTGTTTGTTTGTTTTTGGAACTGGGGATTGAGTCCAGGGTGCCCACAGTTGCAAGGCAAGCACTTTGCAACTGAGCTACCTCTCAACCCCTCGACAGTTTTATTGAGTTCTCACTGTGAAGCAGGTATTGTTATAGGTGCAGGAGACAGGGGTAAACAAAACTGACACCATGGAGATTACAATATAGTTGTGGAGAGAGCCAGCACACACACACACACACACACACACACACACACACACACACTTTCAGATTGAGATAAATGCTTGGAAAAAATTTACGATTATGAAAGAAAAAGACTAGTTGAGAGTGGCTCTCTTTATTTATTCATTTCTTTTCTTTTTTTTTTTTTGCAGTACTAGAGATTGAACCCAGGGGCATTCTACCTCTAAGCTACACCCCAGCCCTATTTTTTATTCTTTATTTTGAAACAGGGTCTCACTAAGTTGTGGAGGGCCTCACTAAGTAGCTGAAGCTGGCCGCGAACCTGCGATCCTCTTGTCTCAGCCTCCCAAGTACTGGGATTACGAGTGTGCACCACAATGCCCGACTATTTTTATTTTTTAGCTAACATTTAAATTTTTTTTTTCGGTGGTGGCTATTGAACCCAGGGGCATTCTACCTCTGAGAGACACCCCCAGCACTTTTTTTTGTTTTGTTTTGAAATGGGGTCTCACTAAGGCTGTCCTTGAACCTGAGATCCTTCGGTCTCAACCTCCCAAGCACTGGGATTACAGGAGTGCACCATCACACCTGGCTGACATATATTATTAATGTGTAGTAATTAACATGTAAGAGTTGTACTAACTTGTGGGGTGCAGTGTGAGGATTTCAATACGTGTACACAATACGTAATAATACAGGGATTATTAGCATTTTAATCTCATTATTTCTTTATGTCGAAGCCCTTGAGCTCCTTTCTTCTAGTTCTTCTCAAATGTGTAATAGCTTATGGTAAACTATAGTCACCGACAGTGCTGTAGAACTGAAACTTATGATCCCTGTCTAACTGTATTTTGGTACCTGTTATTCAACCACCCTCGATCCCCCTCCTCTTGCCGCTAGTAATCACTAGTCTACCCTCTTCTACTTAAGATCAACTTTTTTAGTTTCTACCTGTGAGAGAGAACATGCAGTAGTTCTCTGTCTGTGCCTGGCTCATTTCACTTAACACAGTGACCTCTAGTTTCATCCATTTTGCTGCAAATGACAGGATTTCATTCTTTTTTTCTTTTTTGTGTGTGACACTGGGATATTCTACCTCCAAGCTACACCAGCAGCCCTATTTTATTTTTATTTTGAAACAGGGTCTTGCTAGGTTAGTGAGAGTCTCACCATTTGCTGAGGCTGTCCTTGATCCTGCAATCCTCCTGTCTCTGCCTCCCAAGTACTGGGATTACAAGCATGAGCCATCACACCTGGCTCATTCTTTTTTTATGGCTGAATAATAGCCCATTTTCTTTTGAAATTTTGTGTGATTGAACTCGGTAGCAGTCTACCACTGAGCTATGTTCCCATCCCTATTTGTATTTTTTTTGGTACTGGGGTACTGGGGATTAAACTCAGGGGCATTCTACCTCCGAGATACACCCCCATCTCGATTTTTTATTCTTTATTTTGAAACAGGGTCTCACTAAGTTGCGGAGGGCACTGCTAAGTAACTGAGGCTGGCTGTGAACCCAGATCCTCCCAAGTACTGGGATTATAAGTGTGCGCCACCACGCCCGGCTTATTTTTAATTTTGAAACAGTGTCTTGCCAAATTCCTGGGGTTTTGCTTAATTGCTGAGGCTGGCCTTGAACCTGTGACCATCCTGATTACAGGTGTGAGCTACCCTGCCCAACTTCCATTTTCTTTATCCATTCGTCTGTTGATGAATACCTCAGTTTATTCCATATCTTGGCTATTATGAATATTGCTGCAATAAACATGGGTGTTCAGGTATGTCTTTGATATGATAATCTCATTTCCTTTGGATATATACCAAGAAGTGGGACAGCTGGATCATATGGTAGATCTAATTTTAGTTTTAGTTTTTTTCAGTACTGGGGATTAAACCCAGGGGTGCTTTACCACTGAGCTACATCCCCAGCCTTTTATACTTTTTTATTTTGAGATAGGGTCTTGCTAAGTTGCCCAGGCTGACCTCGAACTTGCGATCCTCCTGCCCTAGCCTCCCCAGTATCTGGGATTCCAGGCCTGTGATATTGAGCCCAGCTTTCTTAAAGTTTTTTTTTTTTTGTTTTGTTTTGTTTTTAGGAACCCTCATACTGTTTTCCCTAACAGCTGTACTAATTATTATTGATTTTTTTTGCAGTACTGGGGAGTGAACCCAGGGGCATTCTACCTCCGAGCTCCACCCACAGTCCTATTTTTTATTCTTTATTTTGAAACAGGGTCTCACTAAGTTGCAGAGGGCCCCACTAAGTAGCTGAGGCTGGCCGCGAACCTGCAATCCTCCAGTCTCAGTCTCCCAAGTACTGGGATTACAAGCGTACACCACCACGCCTAGCTCATGGCTGTACTAATTTACATTTGAGAGTGGGTTACTTTAGGGTGGTCTATGTAAGCACAGTGGTGGCAGGGCCTAGCCGCTACAAAGACAGCATATTGAAGATGATACTCTTGAATACTGGCAAAAAAACCTCAAGGACTGCAATCAAATGTGTAACAGGTGGTTTTAGTTATATAACAGGTGATTTTGAATTCTGTTTGTGTGTGTGTGTGTGTGTGTGTGTGTGTGTGTGTGTGTGTGTTACTGGTAATGGAACCCAGGGGCATTCTACCTCTGAGCTACACCCCCAGCCCTATTTTTTATTCTTTATTTTGAAACAGGATCTCACTAAGTTGCAGAGGGCCTAAGTAGCTGAGGATGGCCGAAAACCCGGATCCTCCGGTCTCAGCCTCCCAAGTACTGGGATTACAAGCGTGGTAAGTTGCAGAGAGCTTCATGAGGTTGCTGAGGCTGACCTCAAACCTGCAATCCTCCTGCCTCAGACTCCCAAATACTGAGATTACAGTCGTGTGCCACCATGCCTGGCTTTTGAATTCTGTTTTAATGTAGATTTTTAATGTTTTTGCATCCTCGCTGTTGATTACTAAATGTAATACTCTGGTCATGACGTTGAATAAATGTGTCTTTAAAAAAAATGTGCTCTGTAAAGTTAGTCTACTTTGAACTTTGTGTGTGTGTGTGTGTGGCACTGGGGATTGAACCCAGAGGCATTCTACCTCCAGGCTACACCCCCAGTCCTATTTCCTTTTTATTTTGAAACAGGGTCTCACTAAGTTGCAGAAGGTCTCACTAAGTTGCTGAGTCTGTCTTCGAACCCATGACCCTCTGGTCTCAGCCTCCTAAGTACTGGCACTACAAGTGTGCACCACCACGCCCAGCTGCTCTACTTTGAAATTATTTTGATGAGCTTCCCCAACAGTGTGAAGTTAGAATTCTTTCAGGGTGATTCCAGGTTCCATTTGAAATTTATTTGGCTGGGCATGGTGGTAGAACGCCCCTGGGTTCAATCCCCAGTACTGCAAAAAAAAAAAAAAATTTTTTTTTTTATTTGAAGCCGAGAATGGTGGCGCATGCTTGTAATCTCAGTGCTTGGGAGCCTGAGACAGGAGGATCACAGGTTCGAGTCCAGCTTCAGCAAGTAATGAGACTCTCAGCAACCTAGTGAGACCCTGTTTCAAAATAAAAAAATTGGGGGGTGTAGCTTGGAGATAAAATGTCCCTGGGTTCAATTCCCAGTACAAAAAAAATTTATTTTTAACTTGTGTGGGTGGAGAAGCCATGTTCTTCAGAAGCTGTGGTATAGTTGAGCTGACCCTCCAAAGTTCACCATTGAAAGGGTCATCCAAGCACAGTCCTGAAATTACTTGGTTATAAAAACGATGGTTGGGCTGGGCTTGGGGGTACACGCTTGTAATCCTAGTACTTGGGAGGCTGAGACAGGAGGATTGCAGGTTTGGGACCACCTCAGCAATTTAGTGAGACTCTCATCAACCTAGTGAGACCCTGTTTCAAAATAAAAAATAAAATAGGGCTGGAGGTGTAGCTTGAAAGTGGAATGCCCCCGAGTTTGATCCCCAGTACTATAAAAAGAAAATAAATTATTGGACTGGGGATATAGCTCAGTGTTGGAGCTCATGCCTAGCCTGTGGGAAGCCCTGGGTTTGATCCCCAGTATGGCAAAAAAAAAAAAGAAAGAAAAAAGAAAAAAAAAGATTGTTGGCACATCCTATGCAATATATCTAAATTGAATAATGGTACCAGATAAAATTACAGATAGGAATGAAGCTTATGAATCATCCATTATTATCATGTGCAATCAATAAACAACTTAATTCTCATAAAAAAAGATAGGATGGCCAAGGAAGGTTCCTCTAAGGAGGAGCATTTGAGCAGAGACCTGAATGCCAGCCATGCAGATAACTAGTTGGGACTTCCCAAAGAGGACAGGACAGAGGGGCTCAGCTGTCTGGAAAATTTAGAGTAGATCCTGCCTCTCAAAGTGGGATCCCAAACCAGCAGTATCAGTATCAGGTGGGATTTTTTTTTTTGTGGTACTGGGGATTGAACTCAGGGGCATTCTACCTCTGAGCTATACCCCAGCCCTATTTTATTTTAGTATTTGGAAACAGGGTCTCGCTAAGTTACCGTGCTGGCCTTGAACCTGGGATCCTCCTGCCTCAGCCTCCCAAATCCTGGGATTATAGGCGTGCACCATCATGCCTGGCTTAGCTGGGAGGTTTTTAGAAATGCAAAATACTACAACCTCGGACTTACTGAGTTAAGAGTTCACATTTAACAGCATCTCCCAGGTGATTCATATACACAGTAAATTTGAAAAGTGCTGGACTTCCAACCCTGGAGAGGTGCAAATCCCACCGATGGTGGGGAGTAGGGAATAATAGCATTGGCAGTCACTCGACAGATGACATGGTAACACTTCCTGCTGCCCCTGTACCAGATCAGTTAATATTAAAGTCCAAATGACTTTCTGGGTTAGCCCCCTTGCTTGGCAGGATACTGAGGTTCTTCATGGAGGAGTGATCTGCTCATGGTGGGCTCTTTTGTGGCGGAGTCAGGACTAGGGAATGGAAGTCTCCTCTCTTTGTGTCAGCTTTTAAGTATTGACAAGGAGAAAAGAGAGTGAGTGTGGAAGAGGATGAGCAGCACGATCGATGCTTTGGAAATAATTTCACATGAAGAACTGGGCATACTTGGTCTTGGGTGTTTTTTTTTATCATTTTGTGAGGATGAACTAAGAAAACATGTGAGAACCAGATCCACTGACAGAGAAGCCGATTTCTGCTCAATACTAAGAGCATTTCTAGTATTTAGAGCCTTTTAACAATGAAGTGCTTGGTTTGAGCATTAGGCATTTATAACACTGTCAGATGTTTGGGTGTTCAGGGTTTCCCAAATGGCAGCCATTTTCATCTTTGGAATTTTTTTGGAGGGGCATATCCTGTACAAGTGTTTTAAAAAACAGACTTTAAAATACATGTTTAAAATGTGTAAGAGAAAAAGAAAACAAAAAATGTGTAAAGTGCACTAATCTTAAGCGTACCACTGGGTGAATTGTTCATATATACTTTTTTTTTTACGCACCAATAGATCAAAATACATCGGTCCCCTGCTGCTCCTTCTCAGGCAATAAACCTCTTCCTCTAAGTAACCACGGTTCTTACTTCAATCACTGTAGTCTTGCACCTTCTTGAACTGCGTATAAAGTTTCCTTTTTTACATAATACTTTCCCAAGTGGACTCATTTTTTTACAACTTTCTATTAATCTAAAAGTGACATCGGCATTTCTCTTCCTAATACATATTAAAACACACACATAACTACTAAAGTGAAGAAGTTTCTTTGTGTACCAACTCATCTCCTGGACCACGATTGGCGCTAGGACAGTTTTACTTCTCAGAAGCCACCAGATGACTTCTGAGGTCCTTTGCAATTCGAAGCCCAAGATTTTGTATTGCTCGAGTCGCCAAAAGTTTACGGAATGCACTGTGACAATTCTGATCCCGCCACTGCGCCATCTATCCATCCATCTATCCAACACTTGTTGAGTACCTAGCAATGAGTCTCCTACGTCGGGCAACGCGAAGACCCCACTTCCTGATCTGAAGTGTGTGTGTAAGAGTAAATCATTTCAGTGTGTGTGGTAAGCGCTACGGCTCAGGTAAGCACCGGGCACACGGAGGAAGGGCGGTTTCCGGAGATGGGGCGGAGAGGAGAAGGTGGGTGGGCATTTCCACCAGCAGCAGCTGCCAGCCACCGACTTTGATCACTTTGCAGCCGCACAGCCGCGGCCGTCAACCTCCGCCTCCCTTAGCAACCTGAGCACACTGCCCCGAAGCCTTCCTATTGGTCTCACCACGTTTGATGGACGGCTCTACTGTCCAATCTCAGCTCGCGGCCTCGGGCTCCGCGCGTATTTACAGGCGTGCTCGTAGGCGTTCCGGCCCGCCCCAACGCCCCGCCCAACCCCGGGCGGCCCGCAGCGCATGCGCGGGGGGCTGGGCTGTGTGCAGGGCCAGCGCGAAGCCGGAGCAGCCGCGGTGAAGCGCCTGGGCTCGGTCGAGACGGTCGCGCTCGCTGCTCGCCTGGGCCATCGCCATCGCCGCCGCCTCCGCCTCCGCCTCCGCCTCGCCAGCGGGGGATCGGCCGCCTCTTGTGTTTCTCCGCGGCCAAGGTGCGGAGCTGCTCCGGCTGGTCCCGCGGGGGAGCCCCGGGAGCCGCACGGTGAGGGCGCTACTTAGTTGATGGAGTTGGGGGAAGTTTTGCGACTCGAGGAGGGGTCGGGCGGGGATCGTCGACCGCCGATCTGGGCTCCTCCTCCTGCGGCCGCGGCTCGGGGAGGGACGGGGGCGGGGATGAATGGGCGGCGGGCGCTCGGAGGCTCGGCTCGGCGGACCCTCCTCCGGTATTGTCCGCGCCGGGGCCGCGGCGCGCCTCCCGCTCGGGGCCGCCGCCGATCCCGCTGGGGGCGCGGCCACAGGCCTGGGACCCCGGCGCCGGGCTGCTCTTCCCGCGCCGCGGTGGCCGCCCTCCTCTCCCCGGGGGCCGGCAGCTGTTCGGTGGGTCGCACCGGCCGGGCGGAGTCCGAGATCGCGAGCAAGTGCCTTGGGCGCGAGGGAGCGGCTCCCCGGGGCCGGCGAGGGCTGTAAACACGTCGGGCCGCGCCCGCCGGGGGCTTTTCCGCGCCTTCTCCCGGGGGCGCGGCCCTGCTGACCCGCGCGTCCCAGGCGATCGGTCCCCGAGCGCCCCGCACCGTGCACCCGCCCAGCTGGCCACCGAGCTCCAGTGCACCTACACTTTCAGACCAAACAAGTTTTTTGGAAAATATGGCTCACTGTGTGTGTGTGTGTGTGTGTGTGTAAAGCCAACCAATATGCAAGGACTTTAGAGAACTCATTTTTTTCCTTTTTCATTAAGAATACAGTTTTTTTTTCTGGACGAGTTCTTAGAGCAGAATGATTTCCCCTCATCGAGTTTCTAGATCCTATGGTGAACTCAGAAATTCGCAATGAAAGTTGGATTGAGCAATGTCCCGTTCTCTGCTTTTGTGCTTCATAATGAAGTTATTTTGAGAGTTTATTGCTTCAGGCAGATATAAAGTACACAACAGTGTGCATTTTTTGGTTACTACCCCCACCCCCGTTTTATTTTCAGAAGAGGCAGCTTATTCAGTTTTTTTCTAAATCATTGGATTGCTCTCTGATCAGGATGAATGTTGCAGCACTTGAAAGGGCCATTATTTGCAAGTTTGCAAAGGAGTTATGATCAGTAGAGATAAATCAGTGTTAACTGTTCTTGTCCTCCACGATCTCTTGGGGATTTGCAGGCTGCATTAATTACAAGCCTTGTTAAGTTTTGGGTGTATCATTCCACTGCATTTGGTGTGGTGTGTTGGGCTTACCATATGAAAGTAATTCGGTTTAAATTCCCCGAGTGGAACTGGCTTAAATGGCTGTCATTCATATTGGAACAAACTGACCAGTGTCATTCAGTGTTAATTTTAGTTGTACCTTTTGCCATTTCTTTTCTTTAAAAAGAAAAACTTGGGAAGATCTGCAGGTGATACTTTGCTTTGATTTCTCAGGCTCAGCGAGTAATGTGGAGAAGTATTTTTGGGTTTTTCTGGTTGGCCTCATTTTGCTTGAAAAATATCTTCACCTGATGAAACTAAAGGAAAATATTCTCAAGACAGAGGCATTGAGGAGTTACAATCTTTGCTCTTTGGCTTTCTTTCCTGGGTGTGTGGTTTTGTGTGTGTGTGGGATTGTGAGGGAGGGAGCTTGACAGGTTGGTAGTTGTCAGGGAGGGACATAATGTAAACAAATACGACTTAACAACATAATGTCACAAGTACACCAGTTGCTTTCCTTCTCTAGGCTGTGATAGCATGTTATACATTGGTTTTTACAATTTCTTACAGTTCATTTATTTGCTGGACTGAAGGATAACTGTATGGTAGTATAAATGTACTTCTCTAGCCTTTTAACTGCTTGAGGTCTGTGATGGGCCCTATTTGGCTTTGGATCTTCTTTGCCTGGAAGAGTGTTAAACACAATGCAGGCATTCAGCATGTGTTTGAATTGGGTGAAATGCTTTTTACTAGCTAGTGGTAGTGCACATAGGAGGGAGCCATTAACTCTGGGGACTTGTCCAAAATGACAGTTTACTTGCACATCTGTGATAAAATTCGATTTCCTTTAAAGGGATTTCTAAATTTTTGGGGGGGGGGTACTGGAGGCTGAACCCAGGGGCATTCTACCTCCGAGCTACAACCCCAGCCCTGTTTATTTTGAGATGGTCTCACTAAGTTGCTGAGGCTGGCTTTGAATCTGCGATCTTCCTGTCTCAGTCTCCCAAGTACTGGGATTACAGGTGTGTGCCACCATGCCCAGCTCTAACTCTTTTGATCTGTTTCTTCTTGAAAAGAAGTGGGGTTCAGATAGTACACTATGAGCCGGGCGTGGTGGCGCATGCTTGTAATCCCAGTACTTGGGAGGCAGAGACCGGAGGATCCGGATTCGTGGCCAGCCTCAGCTACTTAGTGAGGCCTCTGCAACTTTGTGAGACCCGGTTTCAAAATAAAGTATAAAAAAAATAGGGCTGGGGATGTAGCTCAGAGGTAGAAAGCCCCTGGGTTCAATCCCCGGTACCGCAAAAAAAAAGAAAAAAAAAGATAGTACACTATGAATTTAAAAGAGTTTAAAAGAATAACAATTTGGAAATTTCTCCCTTTGAAATTATTAAATCTGCTGGATCAATCCATTCGCAACTCTGCTCATCTCTCTATTGTGAAATTGAGAGCACAAATTAGAAGGAAGTACACACCTTGGAGATAGGTATAAATTTGTGTTCGAATCCTCACATTTCTTTTGGTTGTTTTTTTTTTTTGTGGAACTGGGGATTGAACGCAGGGGCATTCTACCTCTGAGCTACACCCGCGGCCCTATTTTTTTATACTTTATTTTGAAACCGAGTCTCATGAAGTTGCAGAGGGCCTCACTAAGTAGCTTGAGGCTGGCCTCGAACCCGGATCCTCCGGTCTCCGCCTCCCAAGTACTGGGATTACAAGCATGCGCCCGACTTTTGGCTGATTTTGTAGCCTCGAACACCTTACTTTCCCTCTTAGAGCTTTAGTTTCTCACTTTATAAGAGGTAGTCACATACTTTACACTGTTCTTTGGATAAATTAAACTGTGTGAGGTACTTAATACAGTTCCTGACACTAAGTAGGTGGTTATTTCCTGGGAGCTGTAATGATAATTTTGATGCATTTTTACATGACTTAAAGTTTTAAAAAAATTTTTTTAAACATAACTTTTGGTCAGGCATGGTGGCGCATGCCTATAATCCCAGTACTTGGGAGGCTGAGACTTAGACTAGAAGTTTGTAGCCAGCCTCAGCTATTTAACCAGACCCTGTATCAAAATAAAACAGTAAAATAGGGTTGGGGTTGTAGCTGGGAGGTAGAATGCCCCTTGGGTTTAATCCCCAGTTACCCCCATACACACACATATATAAAATATAAATTAAAAATATATACTTTTTATTGGTGCATTTTTTTTTTTTTTGGTGGTACTAGGGATTGAACCAGGGGCATTCTACCTCTAAGCTACACCCCCAGCCCTATTTTTTATTCTTTATCTTGAAACAGTATCTCACTAAGTTGCAGAGGGCCTCACTAAGTAGCCGAGGCTGGCTGTGAACCCGGATCCTCCAGTGTCAGCCTCCCAAGTACTGGGATTATAAGTGTGCGCCACCACGCCCGGCTTATTGGTGCATTGTGATCTCACATCATAATGAAGTTCAGTGATAGGGATATACATGCATACAGTACTTGGTGAGCTCCCCCCACACCCCACTCCCCCCCCATGCCCTTCCCTGTACATGATATTAAGATTGGCATTAATAATTTTGTATATGTACATAGCATCAATGGAAGTGTTTCCTTCATTAATTCTCCCTTTCCCAAAGAGAGCATTCTTAAAAGTGATGCTTCTTAGCTGGGTGTGGTAGCATGCCCGTAATCCTAGTACTTGGGAGGCTGAGATAGGAGGATCACAGGTTCAAGGCCAGCCTCAGCAATTTAGAGAGGCTCTTAGCAATTTAGTGAGACCCTGCTTCAAAATAAAATATAAAAAATAGGCCAGGCGTGGTGGCGCACGCTTGTAATCCCAGTACTTTGGGAGGCGGAGACCGGAGGATCTGGGTTCGCGGCCAGCCTCAGCTCGCTCGCTCTCTCTCTCTCTCTCTCTCCCCCTCTCCCTCTCTCCCTCTCTCTCTCTCTCTACCTAGTGAGGCCCTCCGCAACTTCGTGAGACCCGGTTTCAAAATAAAAGTATAAAAAATGGGGCCGGGGGTGTAGCACGGAGGTAGAACGCCCCTGGGTTCAATCCCTGGTACCGCAAAAAAAAAAAAAAATAGGTCTGGTGGTGTAGCAGTGAGGTAGCTCTAGGTCCAATCCCCTGTACCACACAAAAAAGGGGGGTGCTGGGGCCTGGGGTGTAGTTTGGAGGTTGAATGCCCCTGGGTTCAATCCCTAGTACTCTCCCCCCCAAAATAGTGATACTTCTGAATAGAGTGGTTTAGTTATTTCTTTCATAAAAGGAATTCTGAGACTTGAGTCTTGTTCCTATGCAATTTTTAAAAAGAAGCCACTTGGCTGGGCATGATGGTGCACACCTGTGATCTGGTACTTGGGAGGCTGAGACAGGAGGATTGCAGGTTCAAAGCCAGCCTCAGTAACTTTGCGAGGCTCTCAGCAACTTAGCGAGAACCTGTTTCCAAATAAAAAAATAAAATAGGGCTGGGAGTGTAGTTCAGAGGTAGAATGCCCCTGGGTTCCATCCCTAGCACCACCAGAGGGGGGGGTGCCATTTGAAGAGAAGGATAATAGGTACAATAGTAGTTTCATCTTCTCAATCTGTGAAGTTTCTTTTTTTTTTTTTTTCTTGCGGTACCAGGGATTGAACCCAGGGGCCCTCTACCTCCGAGCTACATCCCCAGCCCTATTTTTATACTTTATTTTGAAACCGGGTCTCATGAAGTTGTGGAGGGCCTCACTAAGTAGCTGAGGCTGGCCGGGAATCCGGATCCTCTGGTCTCCGCCTCCCAAGTACTGGGATTACAAGTGTGCGCCACCACGCCCGGCCCTCAATCTGTGAAGTTTCTGAGTGGGACTTGGCAGAGTGTCTTGGTGATACAGCTCAGTGGTAGAGCTCTTGTCTAGCATGTGCTGTGTTGCATCCCCAGTACTGCCCCAACCAAACAAAACTTACAGATTGAGGGTTAAAAACATTCCTGAAAAAACTCCATGAACAAACTTGGACTTTCTTTTATTTTTCTTCTTTCCCTCTTTATCCTTCCCTCCTTCCTTCCCTTTCCATCTCCCTGGGGGCACTCCAACACTGATCTACATCCTTATCCCTTTTTATTTTTTATTTATTTATTTTTTTTTGCGGAACTGGGGATTGAACCCAGAGGTATTCTTTCTCTGAGCTACACCCCCAGCCCTATTTATATTCTTTATTTTGAAACAGGGCCTCACTAAGTAGCTGAGGTTGGCCGTGAACCTGCCAGACAGGAGGATCCTCCTGTCTTAGCCTCCCAAGTACTGGGATTACAAGCGTGCATCACCACGCCTGGCTCCTTATCCCTTTTTAAACTTTTACTTTATTTTGACACAGCATCTTGCTAAGGTGTGGTGTTAAATTTGGAATGGTCCTCCTGCCTCAGCCTAATCCCTTGCTGGGATTACAGGTGTGCCACACTGCCTGGCTATGCTTCCTTCTTTTATTTAATTATTTACTTATTTATTTGTGGTAGTAGGGATTGAACCCAGGGGCATTCTACCTCTGAGCAACACCTCCAGCCCTATTTTTTTAGTTTGTTTGTTTTGAAACAGGATCTCACTAAGTTGCTGAGGCTGGCTTTGAACCTGGGATCCTCCTGTCTCAGCCTCCCAAGTACTGGGATTATAGGCGTGCGCCACCATACCTGGCTGCTTCCTTCTTTTAAAGTTAACATTGAGCTGGGTGTGGTGGTGCAAATTTGTAATCCTGGTAGTGAGACCCTGTTTCAAAATAAAGAATAAGCCAGGCGTGGTGGTAATCCCAGTACTTTGGAGGCGGGAGACCAGAGGATCCGGGTTCGTGGCCAGCCTCAGCTACTTAGTGAGGCCCTCCGCAACTTCATGAGACCCGGTTTCAAAATGAAGTATAAAAAATAGGGCCGCGGGTGTAGCTCGGAGTTAAAACGCCCCTGGGTTCAATCCTCAATACTGCAAAACAAAACAAAATAAAGAATAAAAAACAGGGCTGGGAGTGTAGCTTGGAGGTAGAATGCCCCTGGGTTTAATCCCCAGTACCACAAATAAATAAATAAATAATAAATATAAAAATAAAATAAAGTTTACGTTGAGCCAGGTGTTGGTGGCGCACACTTGTAATTCCAGTACTTGGGAGGCTGAGACTGGAGGATCTGGGTTCGTGGTTTGCCTCAGCTACTTAGTGAGGCTCTCCACAACTTAGTGAGACCCTGTTTCCAAATAAAGAATAAAAAATAGGGCTGGGGGTGTAGCTTGGAGGTAGAATGCCCCTGGGTTCAATCCCCGGTACCGCAAAAAAAAAAAAATTAACATTGATGTGCACTTGAATAGACTTAATTTATGTTATTCATTACTGATGGGGACAAGCGTCTCTTAGGAAGTGGTGCTTTCTCTGTCAGGCTGTCTTACCACTGTAATGGGGGAGAGGAAGAAGTTGTTAGTAGAAAGGATTTTGTTTCACGAGCATGTCCTCAGATTTATAGTCTTCCAGTCCACCTTTGGGTTGATTTTGACATAATAAACAGATGAATTGCTAACCCATTTTTTCAGTCCTTGAGAGGAGGATGGACTCGTAGACCTGGTGCTGAGGTGCTGTCATGGTATGAGTATTGGTGTTGGGCAGCGGGATGTTTCTCTTCTTTAAGAGCTGTGCTCAGAACCTGGGCGTGGTGGCACACGCTTGTAATCCCAGTACTTGGGAGGCTGAGATGAGGATCCGGGTTCGCGGCCAGCCTCAGCTACTTACTGAGGCCCTCTGCAAGTTAGTGAGACCCTGTTTCAAAATAAAGAATAAGAAAAGGGCTGGGGGTGTAGCTCAGAGGTAGAATGCCCCTGGGTTCAATCCCCAGTAACTCACACACACTCACACACACACACACACATACACACACACACACACACACACACACAATGAGCTGTGCTCAGTATCAGGGGAAGGTAGAGATCGGTGTGCGTGCCATGTAGATAAATAGAACTAGTCTCTGCCACTCAAAATAACCAGTTATTCCTGAATGGTTAGGAAATAATTAAATATGGCACACTGTAATTAATTGGTCTTTTTAACTAAGACATCACGTTGGGGAAAAGCCCCTAGGAGTCAGTTTTATAGAACTGGAGCTGGTTCTCTGATGGTGATCTCCAGTGAAAGCACATGATATGGAGCCACAGGATCTGACCTCACTTCCAGACTTGGCCGTTACTGCCTGTGTGATCTTGAGCAGGCCACTTTATCTGTCTCCGACTTAGGATTCTTGCACATAAAATAAAAAGTTCTTATCCTATATACAGTATACTACTGTTGTGAGGAACAAATGAAATAAAACACTATACAAGTGCTATGTGGTGGTGTAATTTAATTGGTTAGCTACTGGTTTGGATAAAACTCAAATCCTGATCTTAAAGGGGAAAAATATCTAACCTCATTGGTTTTTCTTTTATAGACAGTAATTAAACTAGTATAGCATTTTTATAGCTATTGTTTTTCTTTTCCTTTTATTTTTTGGTACTGGGGATTGAACCCAAGGGCATTCTGCCTCTGAGCTACAATCCCAGCCTTTTTTATTTTTTATTTTTTTGTTTTGTGATAATGGAGGTTGAACCCAGGAGCATTCTACCTCTGAGCTATGCCCTCAGCCCTATTTTATTTTTATTTTCAAACAGTGTCTCATTAAGTTGAGCCTCACTACTTGCTGAGCCGGTCCTCAAACCTGCAATCCTCCTGTCTTAGCCTCCCAGTACTGGGATTACAAGTGTGTGCCATCAAACCCAGCTTTTTTTTTTTTTAAACAAGGTCGCAGTTACTGAGTGAGGTTGGCTTCAAACCTGCGTTCCTCCTGTCTCAGCCTCCTGAGTACTGACATGTGCCTCTGTGCTGGCTCTTTTCACATCATTGATACTATCATCTAGAAGTACATTTTAAAAACAAATCAAGTTTATTGAGGTCTTATTAATATATGATAAAGTACTCCCATTTTAAGTATATAGAATTCAATGAATTTTGACAAGGTATCCATGTGTCCCCTTAACAGTACAATCGGGATATAGAACATTCCTGTCATTTTTTTTTTGTGTGTGTGTGTGGTACCAGGTATTAAACCCAGGGGGATTCTACCTCTGACCTAAACCCCAAGCCCTATTTTTTATTCTTTATTTTATTTATTTTTTTTGCGGTACCGGGGATTGAACCCAGGGGCGTTCTACCTCCGCGGTATACCCCTGGCCCTATTTTTTATACTTTATTTTGAAACCGGGTCTCACGAAGTTGTGGAGGGCCTCACTAAGTGGAGAGAGAGAGGGAGAGAGAGAGCTGAGGCTGGCCGTGAACCCGGATCCTCCGGTCTCCGCCTCCCAAAGTACTGGGAGTACAAGTGTGCACCACCACGCCCGGCTGAATTCCTGTCATTTTCTAGATTGACATGCCCCTTTCTAGGCAGTCCCCTCCACTCTCAGCCATTGCCTGTCTCACTGTAGGCAACTACTGGGTACTCTGCTGTCACTGTAGGTTAGTTTTGTCTGGCCATATCTTTCTGTTTTGTAAAGAAGGTTTTATTGGGATGAGCCACACCCATTTGTTTCCATATTGTCTAAGGCTGCTCTGATGCTACCCGAGCATCCTAGAGTAGTTAACAAATGGACCCTGTGGTCTACAAAGCCAGAACAACCTACTGTCCGGCCTTCTGCAGAAAAAGTGTGCCGATCCTCGCTCCACATAACCAGATTCAGTCACCCACATCTAAGAAGATTAACAATAATTCTGTAAGAATATCCAGCTGGGCGAGGTGGCGCACGCCTGTAATCCCAGTACTTGGGAGGCTGAGACCGGAGGATCACAGGTTCGTGGCCAGCCTCAGCTACTTAGTGAGGCCCTCCGCAACTTAGTGAGACCCCGTTTCAAAATAAAGAATAAAAAAATCGGGCTGGGGGTGGAGCTCAGAGGTAGAATGCCCCTGGGTTCAATCCTCAGTACAACACACACACACACACAAAACCCCACAAAAATAAAAAAGAATACCCAGTGCATATTCAGCTTTCTTTTTGTCCTCCAATGTCTTTTATGATTTATTTTTTTGAACCAGGGTAAAATCAAAGTTCACCTAGTACATTGTTAGGTAATGGGTCTTGTTTTTTCATTCTTTACTTTTTTAAATGTATAGATTACATTTACTAAATTCAGTCTTTTTTTGTGGTGCTGGGAATGGAAGCCAGGGGCATTCCACCTTTGAGCTGCACCCGCAGCCCTATTTTATTTTTTATTTGGAAACAGGATCTCACAAAGTTTCTGAGAGCCTCGTTAAGTTGCCAAGGCTGGCTTCGAACCTGGGATGCGCCTATTTCAGCCTCCCAGGTAATGGGATTACAGGCATGTGCCACCATGCCCGGCTAAATTCAGTCATTTTAATGTAATATTCTGTGAGTTTCGGCAAATGCATATCTTCATATAGTCAGTGCTTAAAATAGAGCAGTTCCTTCATACCCCCCCCCAGCCCCTTTGTGGTCAGCCCTGTCTTTATCCCCAGACCTTGGAAACTCATCTGTTTTCTGTCCGTGTATTTTTACCCTTTCAAGAATGCATGTAAATGCATTATGCAGAATGTAGCTTTTTTTCATTTGCCCAGTTATTTATGATGTTAAGTATTTTCTGTGGTTATTTGCCATTTTTGGTGATATCTCTTCAAAATTACTTAAAAAATTTAGTTAATTGCATATATTGTAGGTAGGTGATTGCAAATATTTTCTCCCTAGTCTGTTGCTTTTTTTATTCTCTCTCTCTTTCTTTAGTAGTCCTGGTGATTGAACCCAGGGGCATTCTACCCTTGAGCTACTCCCTCAGCCCTTTTTACTTTTTTGTTTTGAAATAGGGTCTCACTAAGTTGCTGGGAGTCTTGCTTAGTTGCTGAGGCTGGTCTTGAACCTGCAGTCCTCCTGTCTCAGCCTCCCAAGTACTGGGATTACAGGCGTGTACCACCATGCCTGGCTACTCTTTTTATTCTCTTAATAATGTCTTTTGAGGAACAGAATTTAATTTGGATGATGTCCAATCTGTTTTTTATCCTTTCACAGATTATGCTTTTCATGTAATAATCTTTGCCAATTTAAGAGCTCAAAGATTATCTCTTATATTTTCTTTATAGAAGTTTATAATTTAAAATTTTCTCTTTAGGTTTGTGATCAACCTTTCTAAGTGGTGGAAGATACAAAGCATGGATGTGCGTTTGTTTCAGCATCATATGTTGTAAAGATTTTCCTTTCTTCATTGAAGTGCCTTCACACATTTGTTGAGAGTTGATCATATATGTGCGGGTCTGTTTCTGGATTCTCTTTTTTTTTGTACCGATTTGTGTTTTCATTTCTCTATTACCACATTGTTGGTTACTATAGTTTTGAAATCGGGTAGTGTAAGTTCTCGTGTTATTTTTCAGAATTTTTGATTATCTAATTGCTTTGCCTTTCCATGCACATTTTAGAACAATGTTGATGTCTATAAAAATTCTGCTGGGAGGCTAAGACAGGAGGATCGCAGGTTCGCGGCCAGCCTCAGCTATTTAGTGAGACCCTCCACAACTTGGTGAAACCCTGTTTCAAAATAAAGAATAAAATAGGGCTGAGGATGTAGCTCAAAGGTAGAATGCCCCTGGGTTCAATCCCCAGTACCACCCCCGGGCCCCCAGCCCCCACATATTCTGTTGCTGTCACTCCTGCTGTGGTAGCTGCTGCCTCGCTGGAGGCCCGCTAATATGCACTGGCAGCTTGTCTGATTGGTCTGCTTTGGGAACTCCGTTTTGGATCCTGGGCCTGATTGGTCCTTGGCTCTGGGGCCTGATAGGTCGGTTTTGAATCCTGTTTTTGGTGGCTTGGCAGGCTTCTGGTACAGGTGTGCTCCTTCCTCTCTGCTGGTATCCCTGCCAGACTCCACAGCCATCCTGATGCCTTCAGCCCCTGGATTCTGTGAGCGCAGCTGCCTGAATCACAGATGGGAATCAGATAGGAGTATGGAGTGATATTGATAAGGAGTCCATATCAAAAATTGTTACCACATGCTCTCCCCATCATGTGGCACCATGTTGTTCAAAGGGAACTTTGTCTTGCACTGTGGTGGGTAGATCAAATCAGAAAAAAATTGAACTAAGTATAAAATTTTCTTTTCTTTTAAAATCTGAATTATATGACATTAACTGAGATTTATTTTTTGGCAGTACTGGGGATTAAACCCAGGGGCATTCTACCTCCGAGCTACACCCCCAGCCCTATTTTTTATTCTTTATTTTGAAACAGGGTCTCACTAAGTTGAGGAGGGCCTCACTAAGTAGCTGAGGCTGGTCATGTACCTGTGATCCTCCTGTTTCAGCCTCCCAGCTGCTGGGATTATGGGCATGGGCCACCACGCCCGCATGCACCACCATGCCTAGCTTCTCTCTCTCTCTCTTTTTTTTTCCTTGCCGTACTGGGGATTGAATCCAGGGCCTCAAGAATGTTAGGCAAGCAGTCTACCACTGAGTCATATTGCTAGCCCTTATTTTATTTTTGGCAGGGTCTCACCAAGTTACCCAGACTGGCTTCAAGCTTGAGCCCCAGCCTCTAGAGTAGCTGGAGTTACAGGTGTGTACCGCCATGCCTGGTGAGAAGTAGAGTTCTTGTGGGCCCTGTGAGGTCTGACTGTGGGGCCTGCTGGAGGAAGTCGAGAACAAAGGACTCCGGGAATGGTGGGAAAGTAAAGAGGAACACCTCTAACCATCATCCGGCCCCGAACCCCATAAATTTACCTGCCCTGGCCCCGTGTCAAGCCCGCCATTCAGAGGAATACACGACTGCTTTGCTCTCCCTCCCTCCCTATGCCCCATAAAAAGCCCCTGGCCTGTAAGGACGCGGGCTCCTGACTCTCGTGGACTCTCCCGGTCAGTTGCCTCCTCTCAGGTTTTACTCCAGAATAAAATCTGTTCCTGCTGTCGAGCTGTGCTCCTTTTATCCCCATATTTCCTGACAGTTCTAATGTTCCTTGGCCACAGGAAGCCTTGGGGCCTGGCTAAGGTGCTTTCTGTCTTTGAGGATTAAAGGCATATATGGGTCAGTGGGCAAGAATGGCCAAAGCTTGTGCCTGGGCCCTCCTGACAAAATGGTACTCAATATATGCTAAGAGCATGAGATGGTGTGTTATTTCCAATTGCGAGAGCTCTTTTGAGGCTACTTCCTGAAAGGTGTTTAAAAAAAGTATAATCACTAAAGGGAAGAAATATTTGTTGTGTGTCTATTATTAGTTTATTTACTTTATTTTTATTGTTTGCAGTACTGGGAATTGAACCCAGGGGTGTTCTACCACTGAGCTATATCCTCAGCCCTTTTAATTTTAATTAATTAATTAATTAATGGTATTGGGGATTGAGCCCAGGGGTATTCTACTTCTGAGCTACACCCCCAGCCCTATTTCATTGTTTATTTTGAAACAGGGTCTCACTGAGTTGCTGAGGGCCTTGTTAAATTGCTGAGGCTGTCCTTGAACCTGCTATCCTCCTGTCTTGGCCTCCCAAGTACTGAGATTAAAGGTGTGCGCCACCACACCCGGCTCTTTTTATTTTTATTTTTTTGAGATAGGGTCTTGCTAAGTTGCCCAGACTGGCCTTAAACTTGCAGCCCTCCTGCCTCAGCCTCTCCCAAGTAGCTGGGTTCCCCGGCATGTGAGTAGCTGTGATTTCAGGCATGTTCTACCTTCCCTGGGTATGTGCTTGTTTACTTTAATTCCTTACAATAATTCTATAAGGTAGATACTAGTCTGTCCCCTTTTTAATGAAAAACACAGCCCTGGGATTCGGAGGTGTAGTTTGCTGTTTTCAGGTCAATGGCCTAAAACTTCCATCCCAGGACTTTGTGACTATAAACATAGTTTAGTTTTATTGTATATTTCATGAGTCATATTTCTTTCCCTCTGACATAATTATGTCCAAAGTAGCCACCTTAAAATTCCAGCTTGTTTTTGTAGGAAATCATTGTGGTCTGTTCTTAAAAGTTTTCCTAGAATTCTTAAGAATGTGGTAGGCTTCTATGTTTGTGCCTTGAAAATCAGAAACTTGCCAGTAGAGTTCCATTTTCCCTCACATGCAGGAGCTTTGTAAATGGAAGTTAATAATTAACATTTACACACTTGTTCACTTCTTTAAGGTGTTTTTACCAATACTTAATTAGTTCATGTTTAACCTATATTGGAAGTTGAAAAGCCAGTTTTTTTAGGTTTATTTTAACACAGAAGTGTTAGGAGGAGGAGTAAGTCTTAAGCAAGAAAAATGCAGGTGCTAAACAGCTTTCCTCAGTCCCTTAGCTTTTGGGTCAGTTTAGTTGACAGCAAGCATTTTATGGGGGTTTTTATCTTTTTTTTTGTGGTACTGGGAATGGAACCCAGGGGCATTTTACCTCCGAGCTACACCCCCCAGCCCAATTTTATTCTTTTTTTAAATTTTGAAACAGGGTCTCACTAAGTTGTGGAGGGCCTCACTAAGTGGCTGGCCATGAACCTGTGATCTTCCTGTCTCAGTTTCCCAAGTACTGGGATTACAAGCGTGTGCCACCACGCCCAGCTGGTTTATATCTTAAACTTAATGCAAGGGAGTGGAATTATGTGGACTGAAAACAAGACAGGGCAGAATGGTTGGGACAAGACCTGGGTGATTCCAAGACTTGTAAAGCAGCTTTCTCTTCTTTAGTCCCTTTAAAGTGAATTGGCCCAATTTGTTTCTGTGAGCATTTTTTTTTTTTGCGGTACTGGGGATTGAACCCAGGGGCGTTCTACCTCCACGCTACGCCCCCGGCCCTATTTTTTATACTTTATTTTGAAACCGGGTCTCACGAAGTTGCGGAGGGCCTCACTAAGTAGAGAGAGAGAGACAGGGAGGGAGAGAGAGAGAGAGAGACAGGGAGGGAGAGAGACAGAGTGCGCGCGCCGCGCGTGCGCAAGCTGAGGCTGTCCTCGAACCCAGATCCTCCGTTCTCCGCCTCCCAAAGTACTGGGATTACAAGCGTGAGCCACCACGCCCGGCTTCTGTGAGCATTTTGAAGGGCAGGCTATGATTCAAGTCGACTCCAGGCAAATGACATACTAATTTTGGGGAGCAAGTCCTCTCTTTTCCGCTCCTGCTTTGGAGGAGAATGGCTGTAACGACACCTTGCTGATTCCCTCACCCCACTTGCCACCTGATTCCATCCCTTCTCCTACCCAGGAGAATGCTTTGGCTCCCCCAAAGGGTGTAGTGGAGAGAGACACTAGTCTCAGTTCTGCCACACAGCTAGCTGTGTGACCTTGAGCAGGCCACTGCTTTTTTTCTGCCCTTAGGTTTTTTTGTTCTGTGAAAATTTTTTTTTTTTTTTTTGTGGTACTGGGGATTGAACCCAGGGGCATTTTACCTTTGGGCTACACCCCCAGCCCTGTTTTTTTATTGTTTACTTTGAAACAGGGCCTCACTAAGTTGCGGAGGGCCGCACTAAGTAGCTGAGGCTGGCTGCGAACCTGGATCCTCTGGTCTCAGCCTCCCAAGTGCTGGGATTACAAGCGTGCACCACTACACCCGCTTGTTCCGTGAAATATTTAATGACTCACTTTTTTTGTTTGTGTGCTAGGGATTGAACCCAGGGCATTCATTCTACCTTGAGTTACACCCCCAAACCTTTTCATTATTTATTTATTTATTATCTATTTATTATTTTTGTGGTACTGGGGATGGAACCCGAGTGCATTCTACCTCCGAGCTACACCCCTAGCCCTATTTTATTATTTTATTTTGAAACAGGGTCTCACTAAGTTGCAGAGGGCCTCACTAAGTAGCTGAGGCTGGCCGCGAACCTGCAATCCTCCTGTCTCAGCCTCCCAAGTACTGGGATTACAAGTGTGCGCCACTACGCCTGGCTCATTTTTTATTTTGAAACGGTCTTACAGGGTTGTTGAGGCTGGCCTTGAACCTGTGATCCTCCTTTCTCAGCCTCTCAAGTACTGGGATTACAGTTGTGCTCCATCATGCCAGGCAATGACTGACTTCATTGCGTCCTTGAGGGGTGGCCAGAGGAGGATTTTAGCCTCGGACATGAAGTGGGACAGAGGATTTTTTCACATCAGTGAGGACTTTTCAAAGTTTCAGTGACTTCCTTCCTACTTTGCTTGGAATAGTTAATTAATTTTCTCAGTATTGTTGCCAGTGATATTTACTATGCTTTAAACATCTTTCTTTTTTTTCCCTACATGGTACAGTGAATAGGATCATTTGGTAAATACTGTGTCTGGGTGTTTTCCGAAGACGGACATCCTTCTCATCATAGCAGATACCCCCATGATGGGACCTGCTCACGAATCTTTAGATAACCTTGCCAGAGAAACCTTAATATGTGATGGCAGAAAGGAGAGTTCTGAGAGCTGGCATGTATGTTTAATTAAAATTTTATCAGGAATGGGAATCTCTTCTTTTATTGGGGCAAGGTAAGAACGGCCCTGAACTTTTTACTCTTATCAGATAGTGGTTTTTTTTGTTCCCAAGTCTTTCTGTTTTCTCCTTTCCCTTCCTGCTCTTAAATCTGAAAATTTAAGTGACCCAAGTTGCTGGTGGTTGGAAAATCTCTTTTGTAGTACCACATACACCCAGGATTACAGGCATGCTCGGGTTATTAAGCACTTCTTTATGAAATGTGTTTCTGTCAAATTAGGCATGGAAAATTAAACAAAGCTGTACAAATTACCGATCTGTACAATTTTTATGTTCTTCTCTCTTACTCTTTTTAGGCTTTTTATTTTATTTTTCAGATGACTGTTTCTCTTAATACCAGCACAAGAATGTTTTGATTTATACAAATTATTTTTGGTTTCATGTCAGTAATTTTTTCACTTCCCCTTAATAGAATTTAGTGACTTTTTTCTTAAGGATCTATTTTTCTTCTTAAAATGTATTCCTATTTATTTTGATTTCTGTAAGGAAAATACTTTTCTGAGGTAATTAATAACTCAGTAAATTTTGTACTTTAATCATTCATTTGGCAATGCATATAAAATGTTGATTTTTTTTCATGCTTTTTAATTCAGATCATCATCTTAAAAGCTTCCATTTGAAGCCCAAGAACAACTGATACCACTGTTTTTCATGGCTCCCATTCGTGTATACGGCGTCCTGAGCTCTTGAATTCTCTGAAATACCACACTTCCCCTCCCCTCCCTGTGGTAAAGTATTGTTTTGGCTGCCTTGTCAAAAGTGCTTGTGGCAGTCTAGAGATGACCACGTTCATAGCTTCCTAGGATATGTGCCCTTAAATGGAGAAATTTCTTTCCTGAATCCAAATAAAAGTAATGGTTCCTCTGTGAGACACCTCAGAACCCAAGGACTAATTCAGAAGAAAAATTCTCTTTTCTGCCTTTAGTCTTGATGCTTGTTGAAATGTATGGAGACAAGTTCACTAATATAACAGCTTTCATTTATGGAGAAACGCCATTGATTGGGGTTCTTACATAGACGTTCTAGTCTTTGTAAGCAAGTGTTTTTATGATTCTGCCAGAACAGGATATTGAGGCCCAGGGAGGTTAATTAATTTTGGATGTACTTCATTCAGCATTTTATTGAAGGCCTGTTGTATGTCAGGCACACCACAGGGTGCCAGAGGTTGAGGGATGAACAAAATTTGATGTGGTCACTGCCCTTGAAGTGCTCATGGTTTTGTTTTTTCATTAATATGTGACAGCAACAATAATAATGGTAATAATTGTCATCATTTATTACTGCTTCTTATATGCCAGCCTGGGTATTAAGTGCTCTGCAAACCTGACTTGAATCTTCACAGCTCTAAGAGGTAGTGTCTGTTATTAACCATATTTTATGGATAAGGAGATTGAGGCTTGAAGAGACTAGATACATTGCTCAGGGTCACACAGTATGTTGGCAGAGTTGGGTTCTGAACGCGAGTCCATGATTCTAAAGCCCAAACTCTTCTCTCCATATCTTAATCTAGCATGAGTTGAAATAATGATGTGAAAGGGACATCCATTGTAAGCTATGATTTTGGCAGAACTTTATGTAACTTTGAGGTTGCCAGTAGATTTGTTTTTATGGTTAATTTTCTACTTTATAATCTTTTATGCTAGGGGTCATCAGATAGTTTTTATGCCTCATGAAGACATTTTTAAGAAGACATTTTTATTACTGCAGTAATGTGCAGTCTGTCTAGAAATTCAGGAATTATATATAACATAAATCAGTATACATATGAATAATTGACACTACCCAGAGAAATTGTTTTGGGTATAATTTGGTGTTTTTCTCTCTAAACTTAAAAATTAGTAGAGGGTGTGTGTGGACCCATGTACCTATGTACATATATATAAACCATATGTAGTGTATTTTATATCCTTAAGTGTAAACATTATAAAACATTTCATGGATATAGCTTACATAATATCACTTAACTGACATAAATTTTTAATACGTATGTAATATTTTATTACATGGATTTAGATTTATCCTCAGGTTACTAAATAACGTATTTGAATATTTAAGTTATATTCCCCCACACCTTTCCCCCTTATTTCCTCCTTCCTTCTTTTTTTTTTTTGTGGTACTGGGGATTGAATCCAGGTGTGTTCAGCCTCTGAGCTATACCTGAGCTGCTCCTGTCACAGCTTCCCAAGTACTGGGATTACAGGTGTGTACCACCATGCTGGCTTCCCTCCTTCCTTTCTGCTATTATAAACGTTGCTTTGATGAGATGAGCCACCTTGTACATATATATCTTGCTATCCTTCTTTACCTCTTACAGAAATGGAATTGCTAAGCCAAAAGGTAAACATTTCATCAGCTCTTTATAGATACTGTCAAGTCATCTACAGAAGCTTATATATATATATATGTGTATTTGTGTGTGTGTGTGTGTGTGTGTGTGTGTGTGTGTGTGTTACTGGTGATTGAACCCAGAGGCATTCTACCTTTGAGCTACATCCCCAGCCCAATTTTATTTCTTATTTCAAAAGAGGGTCTCGCTAGGTTGATGAGAGTCTTATAACTTGCTGAGGCTGCCCTCGAACCTGCAGTGATTATAGGCCTGTGCCACCGTGCCTGGCAAGAGGCTTATATTGTTTATATTCCCATTGGCAGAATATAAGAATGCCTATTTATCATTTTTTCATGGCCTTTAGAAAGCAAGTTTTTTTCCCCCCCTGGTACTGGAGATTGAACCTAGGGACATTCTAACTCTGAACTATACTACTAAACCTTTTTATTTTTATTTTTATTTTTATTTTTATGTTTGCGGTACTGCGGATTGAACCCAGGGGCATTTTACCTCCAAGCTACACCCCCAGCCCTATTTTTTATTCTTTATTTTGAAACAGGGTCTCACTAAGTTGCGGAGGGCCTCACTAAGTAGCTGAGGCTGGCCGCGAACCTGGATCCTCCAGTCTCAGCCTCCCAAGTACTGGGATTACAAGCGTGTGCCACCACGCCCGGCTCCTTTTTATTTTTTTTATTAATTTTTAAAATTTCTATTGGTGCATTGCAATCACACATCATAATGAAGTCAGAGTGATAGAGACACACATGCACACAGCACTTGGTGAGCTTCCTCCCCGGGTCCCACCTCACTCCCCCCCCCTTGCACACGATATTGAGATTGGCATTGATAATTTTGTATGTTTATATAGTGTCAATTGAAGTGTGTCCTTCATCAAGTCTCCCTTCCTCCCCCCTTTCCATTATTTATTATTTTGAAACAGGGTCTTGCTAAGTTGCCAAGGGTCTTGCTGATTTGCTAAGGCTGGCCTTGAACCTGTGATCCTCTTGTTTCCGCTTCCCAGATACTGTGATTACAGGCATGCGCCACCATCCCTGGCTGTTTTTAAAGTTTTAAATGTCATTATAGAATTACTATTAGAATTACTAGATTGTTGGCAACCAATAAGAAATGGAAGAACTTTGTTATTTCTAAAAAAAAAATAGGAAGATAAGAAGCATATGTAATCAAATCTCTTAAGCATTAAGAACAAATTTAAGATCAATTCTCAATATTAAAAGACACCTGAAGGCAACTTTCAAATAAAAGAAGTGACTGATATATTCTTTTGGCTTCTTGATTGTCAGTCTAAATTAACTCTGGCAACACGACAGGGAAGTATTTGAGATAAGATTCGTAGAGATGATAAGGAATTCTATCCCCTTTTACACAGAACTCTGTGAGAGGTGATTTGTGGCCATCCCATTCCTCCAAATACATAGTAGAATTAATTTATCTCATTTTTTCCTGAAAACATGAAAACTCATAATCCAATTTTATTCCCCAAATTAATCATACGTTGACATGGTTTAACTAATCAGGAAAACAAGCAAATTAAACATCGGAAATATGTCCCTGACTTTTTTTTTTGGGTACTGGGGATTAAACTCGGGGGCATTCAACCTCTGTGCTACATCTCCAACCCTTTTTATTTGTTGTTTTGAAGCAGGGTCTCAATAGGTTGCTGAGAGTCTCTAAATTGCCGAGCCTGGCCAAGAACCCGAACCCTTCTGTTTCAGCCTCTCAAGTATTGGGATTACAGGCGTGTACCAATAGGCCAGATTTGCTCTTGACTTTAATATAGCTAAACGTGTGTGTGTGTGTGTGTGTGTGTTAGGATGAGTTAACTGGTCTCAGCTATATAGCAATAACTTTTGAACAGATACATTTGTAAAGTTTTTTTTTGTGCTATTGGTAGGAACCACTAGTTGCCTAAGAGGTAGGTGCACAAGGTCATCCCTCAGCACCATTAGTACACTAAAGGGTTTGTTCTGTTGGACATTGTTAGGAGTATTACCTTGCGGATCTTCAGTCTATTCCTGGTTATGGACAAAGAGCTGACTAATTATAACTTAGTAGATGAATTAATTCATGATGGCTTTAAAATAATGTTCTAGACTATGTACACAGTTATTCAACTGTGGGAAGGTCTCTGTGGTCTTAGAACTGCCTAGTTTTTCAATGTAGCATGCCTGATTCTTGAACTTTTCACATTTCATTGCTGTCTGGATGTTATTTTGGTTTGGTAGGAACCCAAATGTAGAATTTTGAGGATCTTCTGCCAACCTGACAGGAATTTTACAGGTCCCCCAAAGGGCCTCTGTTTTGGGGACTTTTGGGGTCAGGCCAGCTCTATTTTTTTTTTTTTTCTGTTACAGTTGTATTATTTGGACTTTCAACTGAAAAGTGTGCCATCCTGCTTTCTCAGTATTCTCTCCCCCGCTCACTTGACTGTAAATTGTTTATTAAAGAATCCGGTCAGTTTGTCTTAGCATTCTCTTATCAAAGAGAATCCGCGCCGGGCGTGGTGGTGCGTGCTTGTAATCCCAGTACTTGGGAGGCAGAGACAGGAGGATCACAGGTTTGTGGCCAGCCTCAGCTACTTAGTGAGACCCTGTTTCAAAATAAAGAATAAAAAATAGGGTTGGGGTGTAGCGGAGGTAGAATGCCCCTGGGTTCAATCCCCAGTACCAAAAAAAAAAAAAAAAAAGAGAATCCCCTTTCTGGGATGAAGCATATGGGGTAATAGCGTAGCAGGGCAGGCAGCGAATAGGACGTTGGGTCTAACATTTCCGGGGCTGCTTTGAGTCCTATTGCTTTCTTTCCTGTCTTATGGATTGGGATAAACACAGTAGGTTTGGTAACTCAGTGCCTAGATGTTCAGCGTTTTTGTTTTTGTTTTGAGGTACTGAGGATTGAATCCAGGGGCATTCTACCTCCAAGCTACACCCCCAGCCCTATTTTATTTATTCTTTATTTTGAAACAGTCTCTAAGTTGCGGAGGGCCTCACTAAGTAGCTGAGGCTGGCCGCGAACCTGGATCCTCCAGTCTCAGCTTCCCAAGTACTGGGATTACAAGCGTGCGCCACCACGCCCGGCTGATGTTCAGTGTTTCCCTGCAACTGTTCTAGGGCCTCTGACAATACGAACGGGGAAGAAATTCGTAAGAGACTGAGCAACAAGAATAATAGGGAACAAAATAATAGAATGGAGGAATAAAGTAATGTGAGAGTAATAAGAGAATAAAGAAGCTGTATGAAAAATTGGAAGGTTGAAACTCACTGTGCTGGAACTAGAAGGATCCATTCTGATGGAAAGCATTCCTTCCACAACTGAGAAAACCTGTCAGCGGACAAACACTGAATTAAAACTCAGTATATTTGGGCTCTAGACTTAGTTTGCTTCTAACTATGGGTTTGCTGCTTAGCCTACCTTACTCCAGTTTCTACCAGTAAAAAATAAAAAATAAACTGCATCAGGTTTTTGGTTTTTGTTGTGTTTTTTCTGGAGATCCTGGGAATTACATTAGGGGCCCAAATGGTTTGGGACGTCAGGGAGAGACCAAGTGGTGCCACCCCACGCGTAGTAGTTCCACTTTTTTTCTCTTTTATTTTAGTGAGTGGCCTGTATTATTTTCTTTGAAGAAAATTCCATGGGTAAAAATTGGTATGGAAACATCTGGATTAAAACTTTGTGTGTGTGTGTGTGTGGTACTGGGGAGAGGCATTCTACCTATTTTATTTTTATTTTGAAACAGGGTCTTGCTAAGTCGATGAGAGTCTCACTACTTGTTGAGAATGTCCTTGAACCTGCGATCCTCTGGTCTCACCCTCCCAAGTACTGGGGTTACAAGTGTGTGCCACCATGCATGGCTCTTAAAACATCTTAAAAGTACTTTCTGAGGCTAAGGTTTGCTGTTTATTAATATCGATCCATTGGTTGGATTTCTTTGTTCTTGGCATAATTCTCTCGGGCTTAAGAAGATATCTGCTCATTTGTGAGGTGATTGTGCAGTGCAGTAGAGTTTGACACTGTGCCTGATGCTACCTGCACATGAGATATTTTTCAACTAAACAGTTTGAAATAAAAGTACTTCTTACCTCTCTCCTAACTTGAGAAATCATGATGAAAAAGGCAACAAATAATATTCATTGCTTATCAAAATATAATTATACTTAGCTACCATCTTATTTTTTATTTTTGTGGTGCTGGGGATTGAACCCAGGGGCATTCTACCTCTGAGCTACCCCCCCAGCCCTATTTTATTTTTCTTTTGAAACAGGGTTTCACTAGGTTGATAAGAGTCTCACTACTTGCTGAGACTGTCCTGGAACCTGCGATCCTCCTTGTCTCAGCCTCCCAAGTACTGGGATTACAAGTATGCGCCACCATGCCCGGTTTATTTTATTTTTTTATTTGGAAACGGTCTCGCTAAGTTGATTTGAGCCTCAGAGTTGCTAAGGCTGGTCTTGAACCTATGATTCTCCTGTCACAGCCTCCCCAGTACAGGGATTACAAGCATGCGCCACCACGCCCGGCTGGTAGCCTTTTTTGTAAGTTCCCTCATTTAAGCCTGGGATGGTCTGTCAAGTAGCTGGCGTTAATGTAGGTGAGGTAATTGAGTCTCAGAGATTGTGTAGCTTGGCTAAATACCCACAGCCAGTAAGTGAGAGAGCTGGGATTTGAACTGGGATTTGTTCTCAAACCTGTGCATTCTTGATGATGTTTGCTTGCCCCTTCTAAAATTTATGGGAATTTTGTAGCTCACAGAGTGGTCAATAGCACCACTATTACTCATGTTTCTCATTAAAGCAATCTGGTGATATAAATAATTAGCAACTTTTGTTGTTCTTAACTGCTTTTTATGCCAAAGACTTTTTTTTTTGGTGGTACTGGGGATTGAGCCCAGGGGTATTTTATCTCCAAGTTATACCCCCAGCCCTAATTGTTTTTATCATTTTTATTTTTTAATATTATTATTTTATTTTATTTTTTTTTGCGGTACCTGGGATTGAACCCAGGGGCATTCTACCTCTGAACTACACCCCCAGCCCAATTTTTTTTTTTTGGCGGTACCAGGGATTGAACCCAGGGGTGTTGTATCTCCGAGCTACACCCCGGCCCAATTTTTTATACTTTATTTTGAAACCAGGTCTCACGAAGTTGTGGAGGGTCTCACTAAGTAGCTGAGGCTGGCCGCGAACCCGAATCCTCCGGTCTCCGCCTCCCAAATACTGGGATTACAAGCGTGTGCCACCACGCCCGGCCCAGCCCTATTTTTTATTCTTTATTTTGAAATAGGGTCTCACTAAGTTGTGAAGGGCCTCACTAAGTAGCTGAGGTTGGTCGTGAACCCGGATCCTCCGGTCTCAGTCTCCCAAGTACTGGGATTACAAATTACAATGGTGCGCCACCAAGCCCGGCTATTATTATTTTGAAACAGTGTCTTGCTAGGTTGCGGAGAGTCTTGCTAAGTTGCTGAGGCTGCTTTGAAGCTGGGATCCTTCTGTCTCAGCCTCCCAAGTCCTAGGATTATAGGCATGTGCCACCATGCCAGGTTCCAAGGACTCTTAATAATGGGGTAAAAAAAGACTTGATCAGACTAAATATTATTCCTTATATGTTAAGTCCTTATCAATAAGGAAAATGTGAAATTTATTGGATTATACTAGTTATTTAAAAGCTTGGAAATTATTCCTAAAAGAATAATATACATAGTCCTAAAAGAATAATATACATAATATACATACATAATAGTGTACATATAATAATATACATACAATGTGTACACACACAAGAAAAGCCAGATGTGTGCTGTGCGTCTATGCCCAACTACTTGAGAGGCTGAGGTAGGAAGATGGGTCGAGTGAAGGTGTTTGGGGCCAGCCTTGGCTATATAGCAGGTACTGGGGATTGAACTCAGTGGCATTCTGCCAGTGAACTATAGCCCCATCCCTTTTTTATTTTGAGACAGGGTCTTGTCTGGTTGCTCAGACTAGTCTTGAATTTGCAATTCTTCTTCCTCAGCCTCTGGGATTACAGGTGCATACCACTGTGCACAGTGATAATGCTAAATTCTTTTTTTTTTTTTTTTTTTTTTGGTGGTACAGGGGATTAATTCCAAAGGCATTCTACCTCTGAGCTTACACCCCTAACCCTTCTTTAAATTTTTGTTTTGAAACAGGGTCTTGCTAGGTTGCTGAGGCTGGTTTCAAACCTGCAATCCTCCTGTCTCAGCCTCCCAAGTACTGGGATTATAGGTGTGCGCCACCACGCCTAGCTAAATGATGCTAAATTCTTTACAATCAGTGGACATATAGAGATAAGGTTGTTTCACAATCAGTCTTGAGATTCCTGATATTTATAAGACTGTATAGGAAATTTGGTAGTAACTTTGCCCCAAGAACCAGTTTAGTATGATGCTTATCTAATGCAAAGAAATTGAGCATTTTAGGGGATGAGAGGGATAGCTAAGTGGTAGAACACTTCCCTAGCATGAAAGAGGCCCTGAGTTTGATTCACAACATTGCCAAAAACCGGGGGGCGATATATTTTTCTCCAAAATGTAACAGTTATGGGATATTAGTGCTGTACACTAAGATTTCTGGCTGTCTTTTCTGATGCTGACTTACTGAGGGTCTCCCTATTATGGCAAGGCTGGCCTCGAACCTGTAATCCTGTCTCTGCCTCCCAAGTACTGGAATCCCAGGTCTGCGCCACCACGCCTGTCTCCTACAATCTATTTTACTTACTTACTTACTTACTATTTGTACTGGGGATTGAACCCAGGGGCATCTACCTCCGAGCTACACCCCCAGCCCTATTTTTTATTCTTTATTATGAAACAGGGTCTCACTAAGTAGCGGCGGCCTCACTAAGTAGCTGAGGCTGGCCGTGAACCCATGATCCTCCTGTCTCAGCCTCAAAGTACTGGGATTACAAGCGTGCACCACCATGCCCACCTTGAAACTACCCTTTAAAGTATACCTGCCCACTCCCTGCCCCCAGCCCCTGCAGACGCCACTCTTCTTTCTGTCTCTATGAGTTTGACTCTTCTAGGTACTTCATAAAAAGGTATCGTATCATAAATGGATTTGTCTTCTTCTAAGTGGCTTACTTCGCTTCGCATCTTATCTTCAAAGTTCATATTGTAGCATGTGTCAGAATCGACTTCCTTTTTAAGATGCAATAATACTTCAGTGTGTGTATAGACTACCTTTTAGTTAACCATTCATCCATTGATGGACATAGGGTTGCTTTCACCTATTGGCTATTGTGAAAAATGCTGCTGTGAACACGGATATGCAAATATCTCTTTAAGTCCCTACTTTCAATTCTTTGGAGTAAATGCCCAGAATACTGCAGTAGAAACGGTATTCATAACAGTCATGTATGTACTCGGAGTGAAAGATAATGCCAGTTTCACTTAGTGTTCTTGACAAAGCAGTAAACATTAATTTCACTAAATTTCAGCCTTCAAACACATTTTCACGTGTGTGATGTAAAGCGAAGGATGTTCAAAGGCCTTCTGCACATGAAAATATTATGGTTGTCTTGAGGAAAAGCTCTGGTGCTATTATTTGTCTTTCCGGGTGAATGAACTGCTTTTTTCCTTTTCTCCTTTCTGCTGCCTGCCTTCCTCCTTCCCATCCTCCCTCTCTCTCCCCCTCTCTTTGTCTCTCTAATGGAACTCCATTTTTACTTGAAGAGAGGACTGACAAATGGTGGTTATTCAGAAGGTGGTATTTGGCAGATATTTTTCTGAAAATAAAGTGAGCTGGTTACTTCAAGGAAAATAATAGTGTTTGTTGCCAATGATAACATTTTCAAATGGATATCGGAATCTTTTTTTCCGTGTGTGTGGTTCTTAAGATGGAACCCAGGGGCATTCTACCTCCAAGCTACACCCCCAGCCCTATTTTTTTATTCTTTCTTTTGAAACGGTCTCGCTAAGTTGCGGAGGTCTCACTGAGTTGCTGAGGCTGGCCGTGAACCTGCGATCCTCCTGTTTCAGCCTCCCAAGTGCTGGGATTACAAGTGTGCTCTACTACGCCTGGCTATTGAAATCAGAATCTTACAAACTTAATATTCATCACTATGAGTGTGACAGGTTTCCCAGTATTTAATAACCCTTTCATGGGTTTATTAATGGTATTAACAAATGTGTTTTTTGATATTATGTAAGGAAATGTGTCTATATTTGAAGATCTGCCTAACTTAAGGTACTGGTCTTTTCCAAATAATCAATGTATGACCTTACCAAATCATATGCAGGTAAAAGATTCATTCACAATGAAAGATGGACTAATGACTTTTGATGTAACAGAATACCAAAAAGTTAAAGATGTTTTCAGATTTCATATTGTATCTAACCTTAAAGACACAACTACTTGTCAGGTTTTAATATCAAAGAAGAATATTCAAAATTATTTGAAAAGGTATTCCTTTGTTCAGCAATCTCTGTGAGGCTGAATTTTTTCATAACTTCAACAAAAACAGTGTAACAATTAGCAGACACAGATAAGAGAATCCAGCTATGTTCTCCTAGGCCAGATACTAAGACATTTGCAAAAATGTAATAAACGCTACCACTTTCTTATCACATTTCTGTTTTATTTTAGAAAATGTATTTTTTCACAAAAGCATGTTATTTATTCTGTAATGAATTCATTGATATTTTGCTTATTTTTGATGCTGGGAATTGAACCCTGGGTTCTGTACCACTGAGCTATGTCCCTAGCCTTTTAAATTTTGAGATAGGGTCTCACTAAGTTGCTCAGACTGGCCTCAAACTTGCTACCTTCCTGCCTCAGCCTCTCAAGTAACGAATTATAGGAGTACACTAGCACACCCGCTTCATTGATATTGTAAAATGAATTAATAAATATTTGATACATTTCTAAGTTTTAATTTCTGTTGAAATATCAGTAAATATAACCCACATAACAAAAGCTCTTTGGGATCCTTGATTTTTTTTTTTTTTTTGGTCCCTGGGGGTTGAACCCAGGGCCTTGTGGCCTCATGTGCATGTTAAGTAGGTGCTCTATTATGAGATCTTTGTGTGTGTGTGTGTGTGGTATTTTTTAAGCCATGGTCTCACTATGTTGCCTAGGTTAATCTTGAACTCCTGGGGTCAAATGATCCTCTTGCCTCAGTCTCCTCAGTAGCTCGGATGACAGGTGTGCACCACCACATCCTGAGGCATCATCAGTTTTTACAATAATGTCTCAGGTTGGACACAGTGGCGCACTCCTGAAATCCCAGTTGACTCTGGAGGCTGAGGCAGGAGAATCACAAGCTTGAGGCCAGCCTCACCAACTTGGCAAGACCCTGTCTCAAAGTAAAAAGGGCACCAGGTACAGTGGCACACACCCAGTACTTGGGAGGCTGAGATGAGAGGATCACAGGTTGGAGGTCAGCCACAACAACGTAGAAAGACCCTGTTTAAAAAAAAATGGGGCTGTGGATGAAGCTCAGAGGTACAGGTCCATTGGGTTCAATATGCCCCCCAAAAAGTGTCTCAGATGACCAAGAAGTTTGGAACCATTGAATACAATTTGCAATGGGTTAAGATAAACTTCTAAGGAAATAGTTTAGTTTCTGGCTTATTTGAAAATCTTTACAGAAATAGGAAATAAGAGAAAGAATTTGTTTTTATTTTTATTATACTGTTATATTTATTAGGTACTTAAAATATGCTCTGTCCTGCACTAAACATAGTACCTCTATTTTTTCCACTAACCTTTATCCTGTAACAATTATCTCAGTTTTATGGATATGGGGAGTAAGGAGCAGAGATGTTAGGTAATTGGCTCAAATTTATTCAAGAGGCAAGCATGGCAGAGCCAGATTGTATCTCTGCCTCAAAAGCCCTTTAATCATAATTCTCTACCACCTCACAGAAGTGTATGTTATAAATTAGCACTGTGTCCACACTATAAACCAGTCATTAGAAAAAAAGCGCGGAATGTGGTTATCTGAAGATTGTTGATCCACGCTTGGAGCAGTGGCTGAAGGTCGCCCCTGCTTTCGCCAGTTGCTTTGATTTATGTTTGATTTCTCAAGTTTTAAAAAGTGGCGACCAGCCGGGCGTGGTGGCGCACGCTTGTAATCCCAGTACTTTGGGAGGCGGAGACCGGAGGATCTGGGTTCGCGGC
>PVJS01015828.1:22262-34762 GCA_004027185.1 Glis glis | reverse complement strand
TCATTTCCTCCTCCTCCTCCATCACCTCTTCCTCCATCTCCTCCTCCTCCATCACCTCCTCCTCCACCTCCTCCTCCATCACCTTCTCCACTTCCACCTCCTCTTCCTCCATCACCTTCTCCTCCTCCATCACCTCCTTTTCCACCTCCTCCTCCTCTTCCTCCTCCATCACCTCCTCCTCCTCTTCCTCTTCCATCACCTTCTCCTCCTCTTCCTCCTCCTCCTCCTCCACCTTCTCCTCTATCACCTTCTCCTCCTCCACCTCCTCCTCCTCCTCCATCACCACCTCCTCCATCACCACCTCCTCCATCACCTTCTCCTCCATCGCCTCCTCTTCCTCCTCCATCACCACCTCCTCCTCCTCCTCCTCCATCCCCACCTCCTCCTCTTCCTCCTCCATCACCTCCTCCTCCTCCATCATCTTCTCCTCCTCCATCACCTCTTCTTCCTCCATCACCTCCACCATTTGTATCAATTCTGCCTCCATCACCTCCTCCACCTCCAGCTCTGCCTCCGCCATCAGTCTCCCTCTATCTCACCGCCGCCTCCTTGTCACGTCCACCTGCACTCTGCCGTTACCATGGCCTCTCCGGCCAGCATCTCTGCCGTCAGTCTGCCCCATCGCCACACATCACCATGACCATCACCGTCACCTCCGCCGCACCACCCCATCTCCTTCCCATCACCCCACCACCGCCTGCTGTCTTCACCCCCACCGTGAGCGCCACGCAACAGCACCGACCTGCACCTCCCACATCAGCCTCACTCCTTGGAACCCAAGCGGTCCACCTCCTAGGTGCCCAGAACGGGGTGGGGGTAGCCCCAGCTCCCACCACCAGGGGCTCCCAACCATGGGGGGGGGTATGGAGAGCGGCCCAGGCCCAGGCCCTGCACCTGTGTCCTCACCTCCTCACAGCTCCTCCTTGGCCACGCTGGCCGCGTCCAGGTCCAGCCCCAGGACCTCTCACTCTCCCTCTGCCCAGGATGCTCTTCCCAAGTGGCCTCATTCTGCCTCCTCCTTCTAGTCCCCCCCTTTTTTGTGGTACCGGGGATTGAACCCAGAGGCATTCTACCTCCGGGCTACACCCCCAGCCCTATTTTTTATTCTTTATTTTGAAACAGGGTCTCACTAAGTTGCGGAGGACCTCACTAAGTAGCTGAGGCTGGTTTCGAACCTGTGATCCTCCTGTCTCAGCCTCCCAAGTACTGGGATTGTAAGCATGCACCACCATGCCTGGCTTAGTCCCCCCTTGTTTTCTGATACTAGGGGATGCACCCAGGGGCACTCTACCACTAAGCTACGCCCTCAGCCCTTTTTATTTCATTTAGAGGCAGGGTCTCACTAAATTGTCGAAGCTGGCCTCCAACCTGAAATCCTCCTGCCTCAGCCTTCTGAGTAGCTGGGATGACAGGCCTGTGCCACCATGCTGGCTCCTCCTTCTAGATTTGGCTCAAGTATCCCTGGAGGCCCACCTTGACCTCCCAACTTCATCCTGCTACTCTCCCTCTCCCTCTTCGTCGTCGTCGTCGTCGTCGTTGTCGTCCTCCTCCTCCTCCTCCTCCTCTTCCTCCTCCTCCTTCTCTTTCTTCTTTTGGTACTGGGGATTGAACCCAGGGCCATTCTACCTCCAAATACACCCCCAGCCCTTTAAAAAATATTTGTTTTGAAACAGGGTCTTGTAGCCGGGTACTGTGGCACACATCTATAATCCCAGTAGTTGTGAGGCCGAGACAGGAAGTTTGCAGGTGTGAGATCAGCCTTGGCAATTTAGCAAGGCCCTCAGCAACTTAGCGAGACCCTGTTTCAAAATAAAAAATAAAACAGAGCCTGGCATGGTGGTACATGCCTGTAATCCCAGTACTCAGGAGGCTGAGACAGGAGGATCGCAGGTTCGAGGACAGCCTCAGCAAATAGTGAGACTCTCTCATCAACCTAGCGAGACCCTGTTTCCAAATAAAAAATAAAATTGAGCTGGGGGTGTAGCTCCAAGGTAGAATGCCTCTGGGTTCAATCCTGAGTACCACACCAAAATAAATAAATAAATAAATAAATAAATAAATAAATAAAATAGGGCTGGGGTTGTAGCTCGGAGGCACAACACCCCTGGGTTCAATCCCCAGTACCCCCCCCCAAAAAAACAAAAAAACAACAGATAACAGGATCTTGCTAAGTTGCCGAGGCTGGCCTTGAACCTGCAATCCTCCTGTCTCAGCCTCCCAAGTATTGGGATTACAGGTGTGTGTCACCATACCCAGCTTGTCCCCTAAGGCATTATGCCTGGCCCACCCATTATATTATTATTATTATTATTATTATTATTATTATTATTATTGTGTGTGTGAGCTGTACTGGGATTGAACCCAGGGGCATTCTACCTCTGAGCTACACCCCCAGTTCTATTTTATTTTTTTTGAAACAGGATCTCCCGAGGTTGCTGAGAGTCTCACTACATTGCTGAGGCTGTCCTCGAACCTGCCATCCTCCTGTCTTAGCCTCCCAAATCCTGGGATTACAGGCTTGCGCCACCACGCCTGGCTCCCTTTCTTCTTTTAAACTTTTTCCAGGGTGCTTACAACTCTGCTCTCTCTGGCCTGCCCTCCCTTTCCTTTGGGACTCCGAGGAGGGAGCCTCTGAGACTAGGAGCAAAGATTCCATAATAGAGCCGGGCGTGGTGGTGCATGCTTGTAATCCCAGTACTTGGGAGGCAGAGACCGGAGGATCCGGGTTCGCAGCCAGCCTCAGCTACTTAGTCAGGCCCTCCGCAATTTAGTGAGACCCGGTTTCAAAATAAAGGATAAAAAATAGGGCCGGGGGTGTAGCTCGGAGGTAGAACGCCCCCAGGTTCAATCCCCGGAACCCCCCCAAAAATCCCATAATATCAGCTCACCCCTGCCTTGTTGGGGTCTCGGGGTGAAGACCTGGGGCTGGCTCCTGGGGGGTCCCAGCGGCCCTGGGAGGATCTCAACGACCATTCCAGGAGAGATTGACGTCCTGACCTCACATGGAGCCCCGCACAGGGCGCCCAACACCTGCACAGGGCGCCCAACACCTGCAGTGTCCGACCTGGAGGGGGAGTGCTCTCGACCTCCGGCACTGACAAGCCCCTTCGTCTTGTTTGTTTGTCTGTCTGTCCGCCTATTTTCTGCACCAGTAGGATCAGGGAATCTCATGGCCGGTGCGGGACGCTTTCGGGAAAGTGGCCGCCCCCTTCGCCCAGCGATATTCCTTGCAGTTCCCGCTGGATCCAGCAGAGGGCAGTCGTCCCCGCACCAGCCCACGAAGGGGTTGGCATATTGGGCCGTAGGGGAGCAAGGTGAATTGAGGGGACCCTCACGTTCAGGATGGAAGCTCTTTAGCTTCAGGCCCCCCTACACACACACACACAGCACCCTTGCCTCCTGCTCCCTGCCTTTCTAAGATGTTGCTGGGGTCAGCAGACACCCCCCACCCAGGGGCCAGGAAGGGTGGTCAGACCTGCCGCCCATGGGGTGACTGCCTGGGGTTGGACCCTCTGTCTCCTCAACTGTAAGGTGGGCTGTGGGCAAGAGTGTAGGCAGAAAAATCCACGATGAAGTGAGGCTGAGGCTGAGATGAGACTCGGGCGCTTCCATCTGGGGTCCCCTACTTGGGCCCCACTTTCTGTGTAGCCATGAGATCCGCCCCCTCAGCGTAGGTCCCAAGGCTTGTCACCTCTCCTGTAATCTCCGTGGAGAGGAGATGGATGGAGAAATTGATGTCAGGAGTAGGGAGCTGGGCTGTCCCCCGCCAGAGAACTCCTATACATCCTTCAAAGCCCAACTAAATTGCCCCCTCAGGAAGACCTTTCCCTCACACACACCTCTCAGAGCCCTAGCTCCCTCCTCTGGGACCCTTGCCACCATCCTTCCTTCTGGCCCTGCCCTGACCCCTGGGCCTGAGGCCCCTCAAGCTCCCAGCCCAGAATGGGTCTATGGAAGGCAGCTGAGTGTGTGTCCCCCAAAGACTGGCACACCCCTGGGTTACCCCCGTGCAGGTGATGGGGCATCATGGGGGCCTAAGCCCAGACTCCAGGACCCCGCTGAGGGGAACCCAGGCAGCCACTGCTCTGGAGGGCAGGACAGCGGGAGCCCCCTCGGCTCGAGTGCTCCCAACTCTAAGACAGAGTGGGGGTCACTCCTCAGCGAGTCAGAGGGGACCCTGGCTGCAGCCGGAGCTGTAGTGGCACCTGTTAACCCCATCTCTCTCCTCTCTCCACCTTCCCTTCCCCCCCCTCTCTTCCTCCCTGTCCTTCCCTCCTCCTCCTCCTCTTGTTTTTTTTTTTTTCTTGGTACTGGCGTTCTACCTCTGAGTTACACCCCAGCCCTTTTTATTTTGAAACAGGGTCTCCGTTTGAGGAGGCTGGCCTCGAACCTGCAATCTTCCTGTCTCAGCCTCCCAAGTACTGGGAAGGCGGGCTTGCGCCACGGCCACGGAGCCGGAGCCGGGCTCCTCCGGTTCTTTTTCCCCTCCCCCTGCCCCTCCTGAGACCCTCAGCCTGGCTCCGCGGGGTGTAACTGGGGCGCCTGCGCAGTGCGGCATCTGCCTGGTCCCCAGGTCCGCCCGGCGCCCCTTTGTGTGCCTGACCGTGACGGTCCCTGCCCGAGGCAGGCCACCCGCACCCGAGAAACCGGTGACAGTCCCCAGAGCTGACTCTACGAGGCGGGAAAGTCTGAGCAGCCGCTTGGGGACCGCTTGGGGACCGAGGGCAGTGGGTCGGCCTGGGCGGGGGAGGAGCCGGCCCAGCCGCCCTCGGCCTGACGGTCATTAGAAGCTAACGTCGCCCCCCTCCACCGTGTCCACCTCGCCCCGGACGCCCCCTCTGCATGCCTCGCCGTCCCAGGCCAATGGGGACACCGGCTGCGCCCCGCGGACGGTCAACCTGGGCTTTGTCGACCTCGGTTTCCCGGGTCATCAAGTGGATGCAGCCACCCGTGACTCTGGTGTCCCCGACTATAGGCGCAAGTGACAACCACACCGTGCACGGGTCAGGAGGAATCTGTGGAGTGCGCTGTGATAAGCAGAGCCAGCCCTGCCGCCTTCCCGCTCGTCCATGCATGCATGCATCCACCCATGCATGCATGCATGCATCCATCCATCCACCCATGCATCCATCCACCCATGCATCCATCCATCCATCCAACATTGACCTAGCACCCCCTGCGGGGCGAGTCCGAGGCAGCCGGTTTCCCAGAACCGGGACCGGCCAGGGGAAACAGGTCGGTCCCTGATCACCGCGAGGACGCGCGGGAAGCGGGATTTCCCGGTCGCTGCGCAGTGCAGGGTCGGGGGGCGCGTGGGTTTGCGGGGAGACGCCCCGGCAGAGCGGCGTCCAGGTGCGCTCACACCTGGGCACGGTGGGGACGCGAGGATGGCTGATGGCTGGAGCCACTGTCCCCTCCCTCCGGCCACCTTCAGCTCTCGCTGCTCCGGGCTGGGCTGCGGCTTCCCCAGAGCACACAATTCAATGCAGCCGGTCTCCGGCTGGGATGATAACGGTTTCCTTGGCGACGCCTCCTGCCCCGGCGGCCAGCGGCCAGGCCCCAGATGTGGGCGACACTGCCGTCCCCGCCCTCCCTGGTTCATCCCGGCCCCGCGGAGCTGCCCTGAACATCCCGCCACCGGCCGCCCCAGGCCGGGACGGTGGGTGACTTGGCCAAGGTCTCTCGTTGTCACTGGGGCCGGAGGGACCAAGCAAACAGCCGGACTCTCTTTGTCTAGAACCTGCACCCCTGGGCCGGCCAGAAATAGGGCTCCCATGGGTGGAGGGGGTGTGGGGTCTTCTTCAGAGAGTGCTTAGACAACCCCCCCCCCCCAGGGAGGACCCCCAAAGGCCTCCCCAGCCCCATTCTGTCCCCACCCTGTCTCTCCTCTCCCTGCCTGCCCCGCTGGCCTCTGGACCCCCCCACCTGCGCCCTCCTTAGCCAGAGGTCGCCGTCCCTCCCTCCTGCGCCCTCCTCCCTCCCCCACCCCTGATGGGATATTAATGGCCCTATTTTCAAATTAGTTCTGAACCATTCAAAGACTTATCAGAAACCGGTGTTTCTACCCGGACTCTGGCCCGCCCCGCCCTGCGGAGGCTCCATCTGGAGGCTGCATCGCTGGGGCCGAGGGTCCCCTGGCAGCTCTCACAGGCCCACCTTGAGCCACGGAGACCCCCACCGTTCATGCACCCTCACACCGGGTAAACTGAGTCATGCTCGCGCATGCGCACACGCACACAGAGGCTTTTTTTTTTAAAGGCCTTCAGGAACCGGCACCTGAGAATGAATTTGAAAAAGATGGCCGGAAGGAAAACAGTGATAAGGGAAATGACAGAGAGGCCGGCCCCGAAGAGCAGGAGGGTTGACTCAGCATCGCAATTATTAAGAGATTAATCCACAGATAAACGCACACCGGACGATGAAAAGATCCGCCCCCGGGGTGTGTTCACGGCAGCCCGCTGAGGACCGCAAAGGAGGCCAAACAAACAGCCTCCACGGGGCTGGGAGGGGAAGTGGTTAAATAAAGAATGAATGAGCAAATCGTGAAATACTAGGCAGCCGGCAAAAAGGGCGGGAAGCGCTCTCTGTACAGACACAAATACACAGATGTGCAGGGGGAAGACTTGCAACATAATTGGACTAAGTTGCTGAGGTTGGCCTCCAACCTGCGATCCTCCCACCTCAGCCTCCCAAGAACTGGGGATAACAGGTGTGCACCACCACACCTGGCTCCTTTTTATTATTTATTATTTATTTTATTTTTTGCAGTATTGGGGATTGAACTCAGGTGTTCTACCTCCAAGCTACACCCCCAGCCCTATTTTTTATTCTTTATTTTGAAACAGGATCTCATTAAGTTGCGGAGGGCCTCACTAAGTAGCTGAGGCTGCCTGTGAACCTGCGATCCTCCTGTCTCAGCCTCCCAAGTACTGGGATTACAGGCATGTGCCACCATGCCTGGCTCTATTTTTTATTTTTGAGACAGGGTCTCCTTAAGTTGCTGAGAGTCTCATCAAGTTGCTGAGGCTGGCCTCCACTTGTTTATGTTTGTTCATTTGGTATTGTAGATCGAACCCAGGACTTTGGGGGTTATTTATTCATTTAGTATGGTACTGAGGATTGAACCCAGTGGCATTCTGCCTCCAAGCTACACACCCAGCCCTTTTTTATTTTGAAACAGGGTCTCCCTAATTTATTGAGGGTCTAAGTTGCTGAGGCTAGCCTTGAACCTGTGATCCTCCTATTTTAACCTCCAAAGTACAGGGATCACAGGCCTGCACCACCATACCCGGCTCTTAGAATTCATTAATTAATTTAGTTTTAAGCAATCAGAAAAGAGCCAGGGGCGGAGGCAGGATTCCAGGGAGAATGATTGATGTTGGGGAGGCTGAGGCAGGAGGACCTTAAATTGGAGACCAGCCTGGACAACTTAGATCTTGTCTGAAAATAAAAAGATCAGGGGAGTGTGGTGCAGCAATAGAGCACCCCTGGGTTCAATGAGGGGAGGTGGAGGCAGCTAATCAGAGGAGACTGGGGAGTTAGTTGCTCCTTAGGGCGCTGAGCGCTCACACCTGGCCGCCCTGGGCGCTGGTGGGGAGAGGGAACCGGAGCCCAAAAGCTGCGCCCCATCAGGCGGGAGAGGAGTGGTCTCCCCGGGTGGGGTGCGGGTGCGGTGAGTCCTCCGGCTTCGAGGCCGCAGGTGTCACGGGTGTCCCGTCCCCGCCGGGCTCCGGAGGGCCCCGGAGGGCGAGTGCGTTTTGGAGTGGGGCATCCCCACATCCGCGGAGGTTGGAGGTGTGGACGCCAGCCCCCCTCCCCAAACTCAGTCATGGGCATCCCGGCAAGGGACCAGGGACACACCAGGGCGCTTGGAAACGCGGGGACCCCCGTTTCGGGGCCCAGCATCTTTGTCTGACCTTCTTTCCCGCCAGGCCCCAGGTGTAAGGTCAGGCAGGCAGCACTGGCTCAGATGCGGGGAGAACGGGTCTGGCAGGCACAGCGGGGGTGCACGGACCCCCCTCCCCCCCCCCCCCGCCAGCGCTGGTCTCCAAACTGCGCAGCGGCGGGGCACCCCAGGTTCCTCCAGATGCCCCAGACCTCTGCCCCAGGGCGGATGGGGTCCTGATGCGGAGTGTGCACACATTTTTAGTTCTCCACACGCGTCTACTGTCCTGGTCACAGATGGGTCTCCGTGTCCTTGCTTCTCCTATCAATCTGTGGCTTTGTGCGGTGACTCTGTTAGTCCTGGGATCCCCAACCCTTCCTCACGTTTCCATGGCAAGACTCCCAAGGAAAGAGAGGCCCAGTTTCCCAGCGTCACCCTCCTCCACTTGGCAGAGGGGAAACCAAGGCCACAGGTGTCCTGGGCCTGCCCAAGGTCATGTGGGTTTCCCAGGCCCCGCCTCTCCCCCCCCACTGCCTTCTGTATTGATCAGGGTCTATATTTAATTAAAAACTTGATTCAAACCAGCTTGAGCTTTCCCTGGTTAAGCCGGGCTGCCTGCCGGCAGTACACAAAGAGGCTGCAGGGGTGGCCTCACTCCCTACAGCCGTCCTGCACTCTCCCCCGTCCCAGCCTTTGTCCCGGTCCCTCCGCCAGCACTAGCTAGAAGTGCCCGTCCCCAGCCTCACAGAAAGGTGGCAACTTAGGGGGCTAGGACACTGGGGCTGTCACAGGAAGCTGCTTCTGCATCTTGGGGGCTCGGGGGAGCCACCAAAGGGAGGGTGCGATGAGACGGGAGTGACAGCCGCGGGGTGTAGGGGTGTGGGCTTGTAATCCCAGTCCTTGGGCGGCTGAGACAGGAGGGTCGCAGGTTTGCAGTCAGCCTCAGCAACTTAGTGAGACCCTGTTTCAAAATAAAGAAAAAAAATAGGACTGGGGGTGTAGCTCAGAGGTAGAATGCCCCTGGGTTCAACCCCCGGAACCAAAACAAAAACAAATAAACAAAGAAAAAACAGGGGAGAGCCGGGCGTGGTGGCGCACACCTATAATCCCTGTACTTGGGAGGCTGAGACAGAAGGATCACAGGTTCAAGGACAGCCTCAGCAACTAGTGAGACTGCATCAATCTAGCGAGACCCTGTTTCCAAATAAATAAAATAGGGCTGGGGGTGTAGCTCGAAGGTAGAATGCCTCTGGGATCAATCCCTACCATCAAAAAAACAAAACAACAACAACAAAAAAACAAAACAGGGGAGTGACACACTCCAAAGTGGCCATAAAAGCCCCCCCCCAGCTTGTGGGGGATGAGCAGCTGGGGTGGCTGTGGCAGTGTGGGGTAGTAGTGGTGGTTCAGACTAGAGTGGTGATGGTTGATAGGGAAGAAGTATTGAATGGGAGAAAGGTTGAAGGAGGAGAGGGGGCGGGCTCTGGCTAGTTCTTAGACTATTCTAAGGGGACTTCAGAATGAAGGAGCTGGAGGCCAGCCCCGGCCTCTCACCGATGGGCGTCTGTGTGATGCGGGGGTGACTCCCTGTCTCCGGGGCTGGATGTCCTCACAGAGAGGGATTATCGTGTGTGATGCTGGAGGGAGGTTGGACCTAGAGGCTCACCCTTGGAGGCTCTGAGACAGATGAGAGTCCTGGCCACACTACCCTCCCTGACGGTTTCTGGGGGGCTCCAGCCCTAAGCTGTCTGGCTCCTGGAAGGTGGAAAGGCAGAGGATTGGCTGGAGCAGTTTGTAAAGTGCACCCCAAGACCCCCAGCTGCATCCTGGCCTCAGTTCACCAAGGAGGTCCCCACTTCCCAGCCTTCCTCCCCACGGTACCAGCTCCCCCAAAATACCCTCCCTTTGTGTCTGCAGGAGGTTGGGGAGCTTGGGCACCCCAAGCCTGTGTCTCAGTTCCACCAGGCTCAGCCATTAGAGGGGCTGGAACATCTCCCAACCCCCTTTTATGGAGAGGCTCCTGTCCTCCCCCTGCCCGAGCCTGGCTCGAAGCCCTATGGCTGCTGCGTGGTGGCTTTGGCAGGTGGCCTCCTCGCTCAGCCTCCTCCTGCTCACCTGCAAAGTGGACACAGGAACTGCATCCAGTTTAAAGTCCTTCCTAAGCCGGGCGTGGGGGCGCATGCTTTGTAATCCCGGTCCTTGGGAGGCTGAGACAGGAGGATCGCAGGTTCGAGGACAGCCTCAGCAAGGAGTGAGACTCTCAGCAACCTAGTTGAGACCCTGTTTCAAAATAAAAATAAAAAGCCGGCGTGGTGGCGCAGGCTTGTCATCCCAATACTCAGGAGGCTGAGACCAGAGGATCTGGATTTGCAGCCAGTCTCAGCTACTTAGTGAGGCCCTCCGTAACTTAGTGAGACCCTGTTTCAAAAATAAAGAATAAAAAATAGGGCTGGGGTGTAGCTGGGAGGTAGAACGCCCCTGAGCTCAATCCCCATTACCCCCCCACACAATCCTTCCGGATGCCATTCCTGTGTACAAGCCCAAAGGAAGGACCAGGGCCTAAGACATCCCAGGGGACCCCCACCCCCAGCACCTGCCTGCCTTCCTCCCTCCCCCTTTGCACAGGACTCAGGAGCCAGGGTCCCCACCCCATTCCTGGGCCTGGGCCTGAGGCTGCCCCCACTCAGATCTTGTGCTCCAGAGGTAGGGGGCCAGTTTTGGGGGGCACCCGAAGTCACACCAGTCACTGTATACGGTGACCCCACATGGCTTTAGTACTCCCAGCCCTGGACATGGTCTCCCCCTACTCCAGGCACCTGCCACTGGCACCCACAGGGTCCCCTCCAGGCCCATGTAGGTCCAGAGCCCCCAGATTTCCCCCAGTACCTCTGTCCACTCTCTGAGGTGTCATTACTGAGGCTCAGACTCTGCCCAGGGACAGGGACAGAGCCCAGGTGAGGCCACTGTCTCCCAGCTCCCCAAAATCAGTTCTCTGCTGCCCTGAGGGGGCGGGGCCTCTCTTCTGGGGGTGGTTGTAAGAGGCCTGGGCCCCTGGCAGTGGGAGGTGGTGTCCCCATAAAGAAACAGGGGTCCTAGCTGGGTGCAGTGGCACCCATCTGTAATCCCAGTACTTGGGAGGTTGAGGCAGGAGGATCACAGGTTGGAGGCCAGCCTCAGCAACTTAGTGAGACCCTGTTTCCAAATAAATACTAAAAAGGGCTGGGGGGGGGGGTAGCTCGGAAGTAGAATGTCCCAGGGTTCAATCCCCAGTAACCCCCCGCCAAAGAGTGAGGGGCTCAGAGTGCTGTGGGGGTGCTGACAGCTGTCTTCTGGGGGGTCTCCCAGACTGGCCTTTAAGTAGGAGCACAGCCACTTGGGCCCTGGTGCTGGATGGTGCAGGCATAGTGGGGTGGAGGTGGGGTTGGATCAGAGGAGCCTGGGGGCTATTTTCTCTCTTCTTTTTCCTTTCCAACCCAACCCCTCTGGACCCCAACCCTTGGAGGTCTGCCCACCGCCAGCCAGACCTGCCCCAATACCTATCACAGAAACCATGCCTCGTTTTGTCCTTAAGACAAAAAATCTGTTCCATTTAGGAGCCAAGCACCGAATCGGTCCAGGTCCCTCCCCTGTTCTCCACCGCCCAGGGATTCTGGGCTCCTGCCTCCCCACCAGGCAGGAGGAGGAGGAAGAGATGGCCCCCCATTTTAACCGTGTCCACGTGACATTTTATTATATATATGTATATTTTTCTGATCAGTTACAAAAAATACTTTTCCTCCAGAGTTGCAATTTAAACAATATTTGAAGACGGCCGAAGCGATCGACCGGCCGCGATGATGAATTAGAGATGGTAATTCGAATTCATCGACCGCCCCCACCAGGGAGGAGCCGGACCGCCCCTCCCCCAGCCCCTGTTCCATAATCACAGTTTGAGACACGGAAGGGGGAGGGGCTTCTGCAAGGAGGCACCTTGGGGTGGGGGTGGCGGGAGGCCCCCAGCCCAGTGGAAATAGGGTTGGGGAGATGGGTTTGCCTGGACCCGTGGGGGGTCCAGAATCACAGAGGGTCACAGTCGGATCCCACCACCCTAAATTCACAATTTTACAACTGGGTAAACTGAGGCACACAGACTAGGAAGCCTGGCCTGAGACTCTGAGGTCTTTGGGGGATTTCTTGGGTGTCTCAGTAAAACAAAGAAATCTAGCAGGAACTGGTAGCACAGGCCTGTAGTAATCCCAGTACTTGGGAGGCTGAGACTGGAGGATCACAGGTTGGAGGCCAACCTCAGCAATTTAGTGAGACCCTCAGCAACTTAGTGAAACCTTGCTTTAAAATAAAAAAAAATAAAAAGGGGTGGGGTTGTAGCTCAGAGATAGAATGTGTCTGGGTTCAATCTCCAGTACAAAAAAAAAAAAAGAAAGAAAGAAAGAAAGAAAGAAAGAAAGAAAGAAAGAAAGAAAAAGAAAAAGAAAAGAAACAAAGAGGCCAGGGACACAGATGCCCTTCTTTCTCCCCTTCTGATGTGGAAGGAGGGAGGAGGCCACTTTTCTCGGGCGGGGGGGGGGGGGGGGGGAGCTGGGAAGTGGGGGAGGCCCAGAATGGAATCAGGGGGGCT
>PVJS01015828.1:0-22162 GCA_004027185.1 Glis glis | reverse complement strand
TTTCCAGATCATCTTTGCCCCCCATCTCTATCTCTTTCCTTCTATCTGCACAATGTGTCCTTCCCCTCCTGTCCCTCTCCCAGGCCCCGGCTCCTGGAGACACCGGGCGGCCGGCGCTCGCTCGAGGGGCGCACTCGGGCTGGAAACTTCTGGGGTGGGGGCGAGGAGGCCGTGGGAATGGCAGGTGCTTTGGGCTGCGTCCGGGTCTGGCGAGCCCTGGCCTGCGGGGTCGCGATTGTGAAGAGGGGGTGTCCCCGAGCGCCGGCGGCCCGGGGCATCTGCGAGCGCTCGGGGCTGTCGCCGTGCAGCAGCGCGGAGTGCCATGCCGAGTGGGGACGCGCCGCTGCCTCCCCCTAACCGCGGCGATTTGCCGCCACTTAACCACTTTTCATTTGCGCAGCGACCGGAACTAAAGGCCTCGGGCCGGAGCCTAATTACCCCGCAGCCCCGCGCCGCCACCTCTCACGTCCCCAGCGGAGCCCGCAGGTGTTCGCGTGGCCCCCTGCGCACCCGAGGCGCGGAGTCAGGGTGATCGGCTGACCCGGCGGGGGCCGAGCTAGGTGGTCTCGCTTCACGATCTCCAACTCCCCAGCGGCCTGCGGGGGCTCGGTGCGTGCCAGGCCCTGCTTCCCCCGCCATTGCGCCCAGGCGCGCGGGGAAACTTATGTTTCCTGAACCGGGAACCGGGCTGAGGATGGCGAGCCTACTCCCCGTCGACGCTGAAGCCAGGGAGGCACGCCGGGACTCAGTTTCTCCATCTGCAATTTCATCAGCGGCAAGGAGAATCTGGAGGCCTGGGTGGCCACGGGGTGGGCAGGAATGAACACGGGGGTTCTCCACAGCGGACCAGCACTGTTCAAACAGCAGTACCCCTCCCCCCTTGCCTGGCCTGCTGCTTGTCCCCGTGATGCGCGGGCTGAGCTGTTGCGTGGCCCCCAAAATATGCCCTTCAGAGTATATACTGCCAATGGGTTATCTTAAATGCACAAGGTGACCGCCTGGAGAAACTCGGAGAGTAGCATGAATTTGGGGTGCACCCAGGGTGGACACAATGTGCCCCAAAGATACGCACTGGAGATGAAATAGACGAGGGGTGTGGCAACAGATGTATAAAAGACCCGGTTTGGTGAAAATCTGCCTTGCGCTCCTGGTGAGAGCCCCCCCTTGCCAGAGCGGATGGAAAGTTCTTTCTGCCACCTGAGGTCACCACGTCGCACCTCTCGGGGCCCAGTGGTGGCTGTGTTGATATGACTGAGTGTGGACGTGCATGGGGAACAGGATACCGCTGTCAGTCCTTAACCGTACACCCTCCACGTTCTGTAGCCATTTCTAACGTGTTCCATCAACCTCCCCTGAGGACTTAGTTATCTGCCACATTCAAAAGACAATTTATTGGCCGGGTGCGGATATGGTGTCACACGCCTGTAATCCCAGTACTTGGGAGGCGAAAAACAGGAGGACTGCAGGTTCAAAACCAGCCTCAACAATTTAGCTCATCAACCTAGTGAGACCCTGTTTCCAAACAAAGAATAAAAAAGGGCTGCAGGTGTAGCTCAGGGGTAGAATGCCCCAGGGTTCTATCTCCAGGGACACACACACACACACACACACACACACACACACACACACAATTTATTTCCTCATGGCCCAAGTGGAGAATCTAAGAATTCCATAGAAGGCTCCAGCTAGACACCTGGCTCTGCAGAAGGGGGAAACTGAGGCCCACCTGTGGGTGCAGGCTTCAAGAGGTGGTCCAGCCAGCTGGCCTGGGGTGTGGGGAGGGAGTGGGATGCCTGGGAGGGGGGACCCTAACGCGGGACCATCTTGGTTTCCCCAAATGCCCCTCTATCCCGCCCCCTCTTGGTGGGAAGGGCTGGGGGTCAGTTTAACGTCTCCTAGTCTTCCCGCTAACGGGGAGTCTTGCTCAGCTCCTGCCTGTCTGCCCCCGCCCTCCTCGCCCTTGTGAGCGGAGGAGAAACTGATCGATCCGGCGCTGGAGGCTGCTATTGTCCCCAGAGCAGAGGTGCGCAGCCCCCCTCCCCAACACAGCCAGGCAAAGACTCCCTCCCCGGGCCAGGGGTCCTTTCGCACCCCCACAAACACACAGGAAATTGGGTTCAGACCCAGTTTCCCGTAGACCCAGCTGTTTCCAGCTGGGCAGAGGGAGGGAGCAGGGTCCCCACGAGGCCCGCCTGAGTGGGAGCGGGAGAGAGACCTAGGCGAGAGACGGCAAGAATGAGGAGGAACTGGAGAAAACCCCGGAGAGCGAGAGTGCGAGAAATAAATACATACCAGTTTATCCGGACCGAGATTAGTAGAAAGGAGAGGGACAAAACCGGAAAGCTAGGCCGGCAGGGGCGCGCGCACCCGAGCCGGGAGCCGGCGCGGGGCGGGCGGCCAGGCCGGGGTGTGAAGGCCTCCGGGCGGTGAGAGCCCGGGGTCCCCAGGGCCGCCCCTCCCCCTCCCATTCTCGGGTGACCTTTGCCAGCGGCCGGAGTGGGGGAGGGAGCTATCGATCGCCGGGGCCGAGCTACAAAGAAGAGCGCGCCGATGCTGGGGGCTGAGCTGAGCGCTGCCGGGCCTGGGCTGCAGCCGACGCGCCAGCGAGGGTGCGTGCGACTCTGTGGCCCGGGGCTGGACGCTCCGCGGTCCCTCTCCCCGGCCGATCGGAGGAGGGGAGTGGCACCCCGAGCTGACAGCAGCGGCTCGTCCGGGGACACAGCAGCACCATCAACCTCAGGCGCGGCGCTTGTACACACACATACACACGCATGCACGCACATATATACAATGAACTACCCTGAGAGCTGCTTCGGGGAGCGGCCAGCAGTCGAAAGGGACTAGGGACCCGTCCGTACCCGTTCCGGAAGGGGCAGGGTTGGCGACGGGGTGGGTGGGTGGGGGAGACGACACGATTCCCTTTTTCCTTTTGGCGACAGTACAAATGGGCAGAGTGGCCTAGCCTCCTGCAAGGCGGCCCGGGCTGGCTGGGTGTACGGCCGAAGCGTGAGGAGGGTCCCGGCGCCCCGCTGCCGCCCAGCTCAGTGCCGGCGAGCCCCGAGCCGGCGGCGCTCCCGGGTCCCGCGCCGCGCTCCTACCTGCAAGGCGCAGCGCCGACATGCGCTGGAACTCGGGCTCCTGCAGCCACTTCCACATCCTGCGAAAGGTCTCGCGGCCGGACTTGAGCTTGCTCCACGGCTTCGGGTTGCGCAGCAGGTCGGAGAGCGTGCCCTGCGAGCGGCACAGGATGCGCTGCGCGAAGATGGCCTGCGGGATGCTGTAGCGCTTCAGCTCCGCGGTGATGCGCTGCGCCACCTCCTTGGTGTTGATCTCCTCGGCCGCCGCGCCCGCCCCGGGGCCGCCGCCGCCCCCGCCTGGGCCGCCGCCGCTGCCGGAGTGCGGCCCGTGCGCCCCGGCCGCCGCCAGCCCGCCCAGCGGCGCCAGCAGCCCCGCGGCTCCAGCGCCACCCGCTCCGGCGCCACCCGCACCGCCGCCGCCTCCGGGCAGCCCGCGGGCCAGAGCGTCCTCGGCTCGCCCCAGCAGCGCGGCGTGCGGCTCGAAGGCAGCGGGCGGCAGCAGCTTGTCCCCGGCCAGGTGACCCGGCGCCCCGTAGGCGGCCAGCGGCGGCGGCGGCGGCGGCGGAGGCTGTGGGGCGCTGTGTAGCGCGGGCGGCAGCGCGTTGGGCAGCGGCGACAGCGGCGACCCCATGGCGGGCAGCTCCTTTCCGTAGGGCCCGTAGAGATGGCCCACGGAGGCGAGCGCAGCACGCTCGTCGCGCATGAGGGTGAAGCTGCCGCTCACGCTGGCCGCCAGGCGCTGTGGCGGGGGCGGCGGGGGCGGCGCGGCCGCCGGGTGCGGGTGCGCGTGGGGGTGGCCGCCGTGCGCCCCGGCCACCGCCGCGGCCGCCGCGTGCTGGTGGAACTTGTCGGCCACGGCCGCAAGTGGCGGCAGGTGCTGCAGGGGCGTGAGCGTCGTGTAAGTGCCGCCCAGGCCGGGCGCCTCGCAGGCCATGCCCATGGCGGGGTGCAGCGGGCCCGCCAGCTCCCCGCGGAAGTCGGCGCCGCCGCCCGCGCCCCCCGCGCCTCCCGCGCCCCCCGCGCCGCCGCCACCGCCGCCGCCGCCGCCGTCCAGCAGGCTAGCCATGCCGGCCACCAGGCCCGGGCGCCCGGGCGCCACCAGGCTGCGGTGCTGCGCCGCCACCGAGCGCGCGTGGCCCGGGCTCAGCAGCTCTCCCGCCTGCGCGTGGGCCACGCCGTGCAGCCCCCCCAGGCTCTCCAGGCTCAGCTCCATGTTCAGCCGCCACGCGCGGTCCCCCGGCCCGCTCGGCCGCCCGCCCGCCCGCCCGCCGCGCACGCTGCTCGGCGCCGGCCCCGCGCTCTCAAGGCCTCCGCATGGCCCCCGCCCGCTCCCCGGTGGCTGCGCGCGAGGCTGCCCGGCTGCGCGGCGCACGGCCCGGCCCGGCTGCGAGCGCGGCCACCAGGATGTGGCAGGGGAGCAGCCGCCAGCGCCCGGGCCCGGGTCTGACGTCAGCGCCCCCGCCCACCCGCTCCCGCCGCCGCTGCCTCCCGCCGCCTCGCTCTCCGCCCGCCCCGGCCCCTGCGAGCTCCAGGCAGCCCGGAGTGGGCCAGACTCGGGCGTCTGGGGTCCCCTGTTTCTGCGCTCGCCCGCGCCCCCTGGGGCAGGCTGTATCTGGGGGACAACAGGCGGGGGTCCGAGTTCAGCCCCCCTAGGTGGCCTGGGGGCCTCCCCTTGGTGTTTCTGATTCGTGTCTGTCTGGTTCTCTCCAGAGTCCCTACTCTAACTTTTCTGCCTTGGCGCCCCGAGTCCATCTCCGTGGAGCGCCTGGGGGTGCGGCTGGCCGGCTGCCCGTACTCTCCGGTCCCCCTTGCACAGACCCCCAGAAGGCTTGTCTCTTCTGCAAGCCCCGTCCCCATCCCCACGCACACGAGGAGTCACAGCCCCCCTAGCACGACCTCTCTGGGGGAGGAGTGGGGGAAAGGGAGTCCTCAGGCTGAGTCACAGACTACATTCAGCCCGGGTGTCAAGATCTGCCCCAAGTGTGACGGGCATCTGGGCCTCAGTTTCCAAAACTGTAGGATGAAATGCGTGCTCTCTGGGGTGCCAAAGGCCCCTCCCAATTCCAGGGTGCTCTACTGTCTTCCAGTCCCCCTCTGCCAGGTGCCTGGGGTGATCATCACTGAAAGGCACCTGTCACCCTCCAGCCCAGGGAGGCTGAGCTGAATCTCCTATTCCTGAAAAGTTCCTCCTCGTTCCTGGGCTTCTGCTTTGGGTGGGGGGAGCCAAGGCGCCCTTACTACCTGGAGAGAGGTGAGGCCCAGGAACCCCTGGGAACTCAGGTAAGGGGGGACTCCCTATAATCCGAGAGAACCCATGGGGACGAGCTCCCTCCAATAGGGTGAGATAGGTCAGGGAGGAGGGGCAAGAGGGGCCAGGTCTGACTCTGGAGGGTCCCCCCATCTTGGCACCAGAGGCTGGGGTCAGGAGGACCTCCAAAACTCAGCCCAGCCTCGTCCTCATTTCTTTCCCATTTTCTGGACTGGGAAAGGGAAGGGTGGAGTTACTAGGGTTTCCCCTCTGGAATCCCCAGTGAGGGTCTCGCTAAATTGCTGAGGCTGGCCTCCAACCTGTGATCCTTCTTCCTCAGTCTCCCAAGTACTGGGATTACAGGCATGCACCACCACGCCTAGTTTACCAGGGCCCTTTCTGTGCCTCGGTTTCCCTTTCTATGATGTAGGAGGGGGTGCCTTCCAGCCTGCCCTAGCAGAAGGCCAGAGGAGGGTCTGCTGGTCCACAACAGCTGGAGAGGGAGGGGGTCATCCCTGAGCGCCCCGAGTGTGTGTGTGTGTGTGTGTGGGGGGGTGCTGGTAGATCCAGCACTGGAACTTGGGGGGAATCAAACAGTAGGGCTCCCTGATCCAACTCCTGGGGTGTGATAGGGTTAAAGGGGACCCCCTGTTAGAACTTGGTGCTTCAGATTCAGCATTTAGTAAGTGCCTACTGTTTACCAGACATACTAACCTCATCCAGCCCCAGAGAGTGGGGTCAAACCACCATTACACTATACCTCAGGCCCCAGGTAGGGGGTGGTAGTCCACAGAACTTCCCCCCTTCCTTCCTGTGTTCTGTCCAGAGCTAACACCACCCCTAAAACACAGGTCTTTGGGCTTTTCTGTTTCAGGGCGTGTATATGATTGGAGCTTATATACTCCATTGTTCTTAGCTTCTGGGTGGACACTCAGAGTGGGGGACAGGGGCAGCTCTGGACTACTGAGCTTCCCCCTCCCAGTGCGAATTCCAAGTCTGGGGAAGAGGGAGGTCTGATTGTACCAAGGCACTGGTCTGAGCTCCCCAATCCTACACTTTCGACAATCAGAGATAATTAAAAATAATCATGGGGTCGAAAAATCAATGAGTCACCATAAGACCATAGCATCCCGGGCTCATGGAAGGGAAGACCAAATGGGGTGGGGTGGGGAGTGGGGCTGGGGACTTGGTGGGTGGGGAAATGGAGGAGGGACCTTGTCCCAAATGCCAACCCCTGGGAGCCCTGCAAGGAGGGGCATTTAGGGTGATGGATCTTTTCTTTTTTTTATTTCATATATCTCCAGTATGATTTTCATTGTTATAGCAAGCACTGGGGCTTTTCAAATAGGGAAAACATCCATTTTGAAGGGAAAGAGGTGGTTCTGTGGCTTTGAGATGGGGGGGCTCTCACTCTCTCTGCTGCTTGGGGATACCCTAAGGTGGCCCACAGAACCCCCTCAGGCTCTCTAGAAGTGGAAGGAGCCCCCTAGCCCCAAAGACCTGACCTTATCCAGGTGTGTTCATACCCCCCAATACATACACTCTCCTCTTAGGCTGGAGGGAGTTGGACTCCCCCAAGATCAGGGAGCTCACTCTTTGTAGAAGCTGTGGTCCCACTGGGAAATGAAGCACAAATTTGCCAGTCCCCAGAGGGGGGGAGTGGGGGCCCCCTGGAACCCTAGAGCCAGCATCCCTCACTAGTGGCCTTTTAGTAATTAGTGAAATAGAATTCAGCCGGCCATGGGGCAGGCGGTGGCTGGGGTCTTGATCGATCTCGGGTCATTAGGCAAATTGCGGGTGGGGGAGGGGTGTTCCGCATGGGGGCAGGGCGCCCCCATCCCCACCCCACCCTGGTCGGGACCTCAGCCACATCGCAGAAGCTCTCTGGCCTCAGTATCCCCTCCAGGAAAATTGAAGATTGACTCCAGGAGCCTGTTAATGCGCCTAGGGACGTCTCAGCCTGCGCTGGGCTGCCCCAGGCAGTCCCTCACCCTCTCTGTGCCCAGCCTAGGCCTAAGAGAAGCCAAGAAGTGCGGCCTCTGGAAGGGCTAACCCCGAGGTCTCCAGTAGAGGGGAGGACCTGCTGGGGCTCGGGCCTCCTCTAGACTTGAGGTGGCACAGGCTCTGTCGCTGGAAGATCCATAAACCACCCCAAGGTCGAATCCCGGCTTAACCAGTACCCTCTATGCATCCCCTTCTTGGACACCCCACCTTCCCTATTCTCTGCTCTTCCATTACAGCTAAAAATACGGAGGGGTTAGCTACCCAAAGTTTTTCCTTTCCGGGCCTGCCTCCGCCCCCTCCCCAGGCCGCTGCAGATCCCCACGGTGGACCTGTCTCCCACGAAAACGAAAGCCACCCGTGCGGTACACTCGTCTTCCCTTTTATTAGAGCGAGGTTTTCATAAATGACGCCAATGAATGGTCCCCGCAGCCCCTCTCCAGCCGAAGATCCACGTCGTCCCTTCCTCCAGCACCCCCCATCCTCCGGGCGCCCCCAATTTCCGTGCTGCCGCCGCCTTCGTTCGGGCGGGGTCGGGGGCTCGGTTCGGGCGGGGAGGGGCCGGGCTTTGCGGCCGCGGCGGGGTCGGGACGCGGCGGCTCGGTGCCGGTAGGACGGCGGACACAGGCGAGTCCGGATCGCCGCACCCCGGGTTCCACGACGTTGGGGTTTCGCCCCTGGCGGGCCCGGCGTCCGGGGATCCCCGCGGGGCGGATACTCCCCGGCCTCTTCCGCGACAGCTGCGGCCGATCGATCCCCGCGCGGGCCGGGCTCGGTCGCCCCCGCCGCGGCGCGCGGCCGCATCGAATCCTCATCGCTCTCCTCCGCGCGCTTGTTGGCTCGGGGCACCCGGGCTGGGCGGCCGGGGAGCGGGCGAGGCCGGCCCTGGAGCCCCGCATCCTCCGTCCCCTCCCCGGGCCCCGAGCCCGAGGGAATGCCACCCCACCACCGCCTGTCGGAGCTGGGGAGGGCGCGGGGGGAGCACCGCCGTGCCCGCGCCTCAGTTTCCCCACCCGGAAAGTGACGGCTGCTCCTTCAGGATCTGAGGGCCCGAAAGGTCCGGCGTCTGAGGTCTAGGGATTCTTCCCTCGCCCCTCCGCCTGCTTTCGCTTCCCCTGCGCGCGGCAGGCAGGTGGGGTGCAGATCCAGGAGCTGCGCTGGGGGTCCGAGACACAGCCAGGCGTGGCGGGACAGTATTGCGTCCCCAAGGCCTGAACTCTTCTTCTTTCGGCTTCTTTGAGATCGTCTCCCCACACCGCGCGCTCTGGAGAAAACCACCAGTTTGCACCGCAGTTTGCAGTTTGGTAAACTGAGGCCAGGTGGGCAGGCGGCGGCTGCAGCCTCCTGGAGGGTGGGGGAGTGGAGGAGGTGCGCCTGGGGACGGCAGGACGCCCCCCACCCCAGACTCCGCGACCGCGCGGGGCGGGCACTGCAGGCCGCGGACTTCCCGCCAGCAACGAAACCCGCGTCGGGCGCCGCGCTCCGGAGGGGCCCATCCTGCGCCCCGACCCAGGGCCTGCGCCCCCGGCAGAGAGCGGGTCCCCGGACCCCTCGCCAGCACGGTCCTCAGTAAACCCTCCGCGCCCTCCGCGCCCTTCCCGGAAGGCGGGCTCCTTTGACGATTAAAAATGTAAATATATAGATATATTTCATCCTCAGTGCCCGCCTTGGGGGAACCCCGGCCGCGGATCCTGGAGCTGGGCGCCTCGAGTCGGGCTGCGGAGGCTCCAGGCTGCGCCCCTCGAGGCGTCTCAAGGCGCCCCCTTGGCGGGGGCAAGGGGGGTACGGTGGTCCCTGCCCTGGTCTCAGCTGCGTCCGAGCTCGCTGGACCGGACGGCAGAAGCGGGAGAGGACAGGCCCCGGCCACCAACCCGGGCTCCGGAGGTGGAGACGGAGGTCCCAGCCCCGAGTGAGGACCCGCCCCGCCAGGGTCCGCCGCAGGTGAGTTACCCTGAGCCGCACCTGGTTCCGAGCCTCTCCTGGGCGCCCCATTAACAGGATATTTATCTGAACACACCCTGCCCTTTCTGCGCCGTCCAACCTCACGGTGCAGAATCTATGCCGGGGTAGGGAGGAAGCTGGGCCACTCACTTGACTTCATAGACCTCTCTGTGTAGCCCACCCTTGAGATGGAGTCCCAACCTCTGCCCCTCGCTTGGGAAGTCCCGATTTGGGCGGGGAATGCAGGCACTCCTCGGCCACCCCACCTCCCCGAGGTCAAGCCTGGGGAGGAGAAGAGCAATCTCTCCTTCCTTGTGGAGGAGTCCTAGGGGCTGGGTTTTGTAGGATGTGCAGGAGTTGGGGTGCAATAAGTAAGTCAAGGCATGAAAAGATTCCTTGTGATGTGGAGAAGGGGGGTGCAGGGGCAGGAGGCTGGCAGGAGCGTGACCTGGGGCCTCAAAGGTCTTCCTTAGGTAATATTTGTTGAATGAGTCAGTGTGAGATAAAATTGAGAACAAAGCTGGGGGGTGGAGTGAAAGCCAGGCCTTGAATGCCAGGCAAAAAGGGGGTGCGTTTGTCTCTCTGGCTGGCTGGCTGGGAACCCCGGAGGATCCCAGGGGCCCTTTAGAAGAATCTCCCTGGCTTACTATGCACGTATGAGGGGCGGTTATCATAGATATGAAGGAGATAAAGTGACTGCCCCTCCCCCACCTTTCCGGGGCTAGACATGCTGCTTGTGTCTGTCTGTCCGTAGGTTTGTCCGCATGTTCTGGGGGCTGCAGGGGAGTCACTTACACCGGAAGAAAGCTGTTTTCTCCCTTCATTGAGTCGGGAGCAGCTTCCCCAGGGGGCCCCTGATTCCCTGGGGACTTCTTGGCACCTGGAAGGGTCCCACTCCCATCTCTGCCCCCCAATCTGCCTGATTGTGATTCCCATCTGTCAGCTAAGAAAACAGAGGCACGACACAGAAGGTTCCCAGGTGTGCCCCAAGCCATGTGTGCTGCGGGGACCTTTGGTCTGTGGGACCCCCGGTGACCTTGAGTTGAGCCCCATTGGTGTGTCCGGCAGGGACATGGAATGTCCCTCTGGCTGGTGGGGGTGGGGCTTTGGAGGGTGGCATGGGTGGGCCACCACGCTAAAGTCTTGGCTGAATTCCTGGGTAGAAGACTCAGATTCCACCTGTGCAGAAAGGTCCCTGCACCAGGGTCTCCCGAGGGGAACCCAGAAGGCCCAGACCAGAGACAGAAAGGCAGGCAGACTGCCCTTGAGAGGTCCCTATTCCGGGCATTGAATGCAACTGGGCAGCTCAGAGCCCAGGTTAAGGTCTGGGGGTGGGGTGGGGGGTGGGGGGTACCCTGGTCCCCTTCTGCTCCAAGCAGGCTTCAAAGCCCCCAAGCTCTGGTAGGGTGGGCTGAGGGAGCTGGGGCTTCTCCCTGGGCCTCAGTTTCTCCCAAAGGGAGAACCTCATGTTCTGTGTGTGTGTGTGTGCTGGGGTTTGAACCCAGGGTGTTCTACCTCTGAGCTACACTCCCAGCTCTACTCTATTTCTTTCTTTCTTTCTTTCTTTCTTTCTTCCTTCCTTCCTTCCTTCCTTCCTTCCTTCCTTCCTTTCTTTCTTTCTTTCTTTCTTTCTTTCTTTCTTTTGGTGCTGGGGATTGAACCCTGGGGTATTCTACCTCCAAGCTACACCCCCAGACTGATTTTATTTTTTATTTGGAAACAGGGTCCCGTTACATTGCTGAGACTGACTTTGAACCTGCGATCCTCCTGCCTCAGCCTCCCAAGTACTAGAATGACAGGCATGCACCATTACGCCCGGCTCTATTTCATTTTTTATTTGGAAACAGGGTCTCGCTAAGTTGCTGAGGTTGGCACTGAACCTGCGATCCTCCTGTCTCAGCCTCCCAAGTGCTGGGACAACAGGCCTGTGCCACCACCCCTGGCTCCAGCCCAAAGCTCTTACCGAGCTAGCGAGGGCTGGTTGGGGTAGGGGGGTGGTTGGGGTAGGGGGGTCTCAGAGAACTTTCCTCCAGTTCCCTCTCCTCCCTCCTCCTTTTCCTCCCCTTTCTACTCCCCAACCTTCTTCCCCTCCTTCTCCCAGCCCTCCGTCCCTCCTCCTCCTCCTCTCCCCTCCACCTTCTCTATCCTTCCTTTTTTTCCTGCCTCCCTCCCTTCCTCCGCTTCCTCCTCCCTCCCCTCTCGCAGCCTTCTCCCTCCTCCCTCTCCTCCTCTCCCCTCCGGTGCTAACAGCTGTAATTGCAGTTTAGCCCTCTTCCCTAACAAGCTCCCGGGCCCTGCGAGCAGTCCCCGGACAGCAGCTCCACAATAAATCCCGCCCGGGCAGGCTGGGAGCTGTTCGCTCGCTCGGCTTCGCCCTCTCTTCCTCCTCCATGATTTAAACAAAACAAAACATCTCTGGTATTATTAACTCCCTCTGCCTCAGAGGGGAGGAGGCGGTGTTTCCCCAGAACCTTCCGCAGCCTCTCCCTCACGCTGGGCTCCAACCGGAGGTGAGAGACTGGCAGGCGGGACCCTGCCACAGGCCACCTCGTCCTTCCTGACCTGGGCCAGTTAGGAGGGCCCCCTGGGAGGAGGCCAGGGGCGTCTAATGGGGGTGAAGGGATGGGATTCTCTGGGTGAGGGGTCATCAGGCCAATTTGAGGAGGAAGGGACTGGGGAGGGACCTAGTGGGTCACCTGTTCTACCTCTGGCTTTTTTTTTTTTTTTTGGTACTGGGGATTAAATCCGAGGTCATTCTGCCACTGAGCCACACCCCCAGCCCTATGTTTTTAGTTTTTATTTTGAATCAGGGTCTCACTAAGTTGCTGAGGGCCTCACTAAATTGCTGAGGCTAGCCTTGAACCTGTGATCCTCCAGTCTCAGCCTCCCAAGTACTGGGATTACCAGTGATCCCTGGCTCTTGCTGCCCCACCCACAAGGCCCTCTGGACAGCCTAGCACAATGACCTTCAGATCTTCAAAGACGAAGAAATGATGGGGCTGGCTGGTCCTGGATCGACATCCCAGTCCCCCTAACCCAAGTCACCCACCCTTTCAGAGCCTCAGTTTCCCCACCGGTGGAGCGGGGATAAAGCACTCACAGGGCATCTTTAGGACACCTGGTCAATGCTCAGAAAAGACATGTGACAGGGAAGCTACCAGGATTTGTAAGGTCCAAACAGTGAGAGCCCTGCAGGTGAGCAGAGTCACGGGACTCTGATAGAGGATGGGATGCTGGGAAGGAGGAGGAGGAGGAGGAGGAGGAGGCCCCCACCCAGCCCCCACTGCTGAGTCCTGCCACTGGGATTGATCCTCCCATCGATCCTGGGGGAGCTGGAGCCTTCGAGGCCAGCTCTGCCTGGAGGAGGGAGGAGGATGGAGGGAGGAGGGCGAGGGGCCGACAAAGGGAGAGGGAGGCACCTGCTTCCCCCGGCAGCCCCCCAGCTGGAGCACACAGGCCCCGCTTCACAGGTGAGCACATGCCTCCCGGGGAGGCAGCACTGAGGTAGATGTGAGCAGCCTGGGGCACCTGCTGGTTCCTTCTGGGGTCCCCCCACTGCCCCTCTGTGCTGCTTTCCTGGTTTTCTGTTCCTCACGCTTCCCCAGGACCAGGGGTTTTGTCCCTGCTTCCTCTTAATGGTGCAAAAGTGACATAGCTGTAAGAAGGTGTGTGTGTGTGTGTGTGTGTGTGTGTGTGTGTGTGTGTGTGTGTGTCTCGCACTGGGGATGGAACCCAGGGTTCTCAACCACTGAGCTGCATCTCCAGCCCTTTTTATTTTTTATTCTATTTTATTAATTAATTAATTAATTATTTGCGGTACTGAGGATTGAACCCAGGGGTATTCTATCTCTGGGCTACACCCCTGGCCCTATTTTTTACTCTTTATTTTGAAACCGGGTCTCACTAAGTTGCAGAGGGCCTCACTAAGTAGCTGAGGCTGGCAGTGAGCCTGCGATCCTCCTGTCTCAGCCTCCCAAATACCTGGGATTACAAGTGTGTGCCACCATGCCCAGCATTAGTTTTTATTTTATTTTATTTTTTTTGCAGTACCGGGGATTGAACCCAGGGGGGTTCTTCCTCCGCTCTACACCCCCAGCCCTATTTTTTTTACTTTATTTTGAAACCGGGTCTCACGAAGTTGCGGAGGGCCTCACTAAGTAGAGAGAGAGAGAAAGAGAGAGAGAGAGAGAGAGAGAGCTGAGGCTGGCTGCGAACCCGGATCCTCCGGTCTCCGCCTCCCAAAGTACTGGGATTACAAGTGTGCGCCACCATGCCGGGCTTTTAGTTTTTATTTTGAGACAGGGTCTCTCTAAGTCACCCAGGCTGGCCTCAAACTTGCAATCCTCCCACCTCAGCCTCCCTGTTGCTGGAATCACAGATGTGTACCACTGCAGTGTAAACTGGCAATTTTTTTTTTCTGTAGTAGAGATTCAACTCAAGGGCACTCTACCTCTAAGCAATACCCTCAGCCCTTTTAATATTTTATTTTATTCTATTCTATTTTATTTTGCAGTACTGGGGATTAAACCCTGGGGCATTCTACCTCCAAGCTACACCTCCAGCCCTATTTTTAATTCTTTATTTTGAAACAGGATCTCACTAAGTTGCAGAGGGCCTCACTAAGTAGCTGAGGCTGCCGGCGAACCTGTGATCCTCCTATCTCACCTTCACAAGTGCTGGGATTACAAGTGTGTGCCACCACGCCCGGCTCTTTATTATTTTATTTTGAAACAGGGTCTCACTAGGTTGCTGAGGCTGGCATCAAACCTGCAATCTTCCTGTCTCAGCCTCCCTAGTACTGGGATTATAGGCATGTGTTACCATGCCTGACTCTTATTTTATTTAGAGACAGGGTCTTGCTAAATTGCCCAAGCTGACCTTGAACTTGTGATCCCCCTGCCTCAGTTTCCCCAGAGGCTGGGATCACAATGTGTGCCACCAAGCCCTGCTTAGCCCTGGTTTTTATTTGAAGGTGGCAAGACGGGGACCAGAAGACAGAGGTCAGCACCATTCCCAAGGGCCCTGCTGCATCCCTTGCTAATCACTCTCCTGCTCCCCCATCTGAGTAACTACTATGCGCACAGGCTCTGCACCACGGCTGCTTTGCTTATAGCTGGGGGCCCCCAGAAGGCACAGCTTGGGGTGACTGGAGTCCCTGTCACCTGGCTCAGGGCAAGGATGCCGGAGTTCTGCTTAGTCTAGCCTTGAACACTGGTATTTATTTATTTATTTTATTTTGCATTACTGGGGATTGAACCCAGGGACATTCTACCTCCGAGCTCCACCCCCAGCCCTATTTTTTATTCTTTATTTTGAAACCGGGTCTCACTAAGTTGCAGAGGGCCTCACTAAGTAGCTGAGGCTGGCCGCGAACCTGGATCCTCTGGTCTCAGCCTCCCAAGTACTGGGATTATAAGCATGCACCTCCATGCCCAGCGAGCACTGGTATTTATATTGACATTTTTGCTGGCCTCCCCTTTGGGGGTGGGGGTGGGAGGGGGGTGAACCCAGCCAAGTTTTGTCACGTGGCTGGAGAGGGGTCCCAGGCTGGCCGGGGTCACAGCCATCTAGGGGCCTGGCTGGGCGGACCCTGGACAGCGCTCCAGGGACTGAGTTTTCCTGAAGCAGCACTTTCTCTGCTGCCCACGGATCAATGTGCGGTGGGGGTGTGTTTATTAACGATTATTTATGCCCGTGGCAGCCCCACATTCAAGGCCCGGACTCAGCCTGGGAGAGGAGGCTCCAACCGGCCGGCCTGCTGGCTGCTGTGGCTGCACAGGGCTGCCTTCGCTGTTTGTGTCTTGTGGGTATTTTAATTAATTAATTAATTGGTTCTAGGGATTGAATCCAGGGGCATTCTACCTCTGAGCTACACCCTCAGCCTTTTTTTTTAATTATTTTTATTTTTACAGTACTGGGGATGGAACCCAGGGGCATTCTACCTCCGAGCTACACCCCAGCCCTATTTTTTATTCTTTATTTTTGAAACAGGGTCTCACTAAGTTGAGGAGGGCCTCACTAAGTAGCTGAGGCTGGCCTCGAACCCAGATCCTCCTGTCTCAGCCTCCCAAGTACTGGCATTAAAAGCGTGTGCCACCACACCTGGCTCTATTTTATTTTTATTTATTTATGTATTTATTTTTTGTGGGACTGGAGATTGAACCCAGAGGCATTTTACCTCTGAGCTACACTCACAGTCCTATTTTATTTTTTACTTTGAGAAACTCTAAGTTGCAGAGGGCCTCACAAGGTTGCTGAGGCTGGCCTCAAACCTGAGATCCTCCTGTCTCAGCCTCCCAAGTACTGGGATTACGGGTGCCACCACCAAGCACCCAGCTTGTATTCTAATTTGAGGTGCAGATGAATGGTTCTCTCTCTCTCCCTCCAACCTGACCTAGGCCTGGGCTGCAATCCTCTTCCTTCTGTCTCTTTCTGGGGTTCTGGGGACCCCTTCCCCACAGCCTCTCTGTGTAGCAGTTCCTTCATCCATGTGACAAGGACAGGATGAAGCAAGAGAATTTCTGTCAAGCCCTAAGAACAGATGCCACACAAATGGGAGTTGCTGTCACTGTCAGCCTATTAGTCATTGCCACCCCTAGAAAGATTGGGGTGTGAGGGATTGCAAAGAGTCAAGGCAGGCAGAGAAAATAAATTACAATCAAGGTTGAGAGAAGATGAAGCTTGAAGGCAAGTTCATGTGCAAAACCCACAGCAGATGATTCTAAACCCTTGCCTCACCTGGGCCACAATTTTGGCTCTGAGCTCCCCAGCAGGCAATGCAACAAGAGAAACTCTTGCAAATATGCCCTCATCTATGGCCACACACACTTTTGTGGCCATTGGAAAGCATGGATGTGGGCCTGTGTGCATGGATGTGAGCCCACACAAGGTAGAATTGTAAAGTGGTCCTCTGATTTTAGCTCTCTGGCATTTCATCCTGCATAATCCCCTCCCTTCCAGGGTGTGGGGACCTGTGACTTGCTTGTGACTAGTGGAGTATGGAGAAGTGTATGTGTCACTGCCATGATTGCCTTATGTTAGACAGACGGACTTCCTATCTGCAGATTTTACCAGCCATGGGTCAAAAATATTTGGGGGCTGGGCGTGGTGGTACACGCTTGTAATCCCGGTACTTGGGAGGCTGGGACCAGAGGATCTGGGTTCGCAGCCAGCCTCAGCTACTTATTGAGGCCCTCTGCAACTTAGTGAGACCCTGTTTCAAAATAAAGATTAAAAAAAATAGGAATGGGGGTGTAGCCCAGAGGTAGAATGTCCCTGGGTTCAATCCTCGGTACCGCAAAAAAAAAAAAAAAGTTGGGGGGCCGGGTGCAGTGGCACATGCCTCTAATCCTAGTATTTGTGAGGCTGAGACAGGAGGATCGCAGGTTCAAGGCCAGCCTCAACAACTTAGCAAAACCCTGTTTCAAAATTTAAAAAATAAACTGGGCGTGGTGGCGCATGCTTGTAATCCCAGTACTTGGGAGGCTGAGACGGGAGGATCGCAGGTTCAAAGCCAGCCTCGGCAACTTAACAAGGCTCTCAGTAACCCAGTGAGACCCTGTTTCCAAATAAATAAAATCTAGCTGGGGGTGTAGCTTGGAGGTCGAATGCCTCTGGGTTCAATCCCCAGCACCAAAAAATTAAATTAAACTAAATTAAATTAAAAAAAATAAAAAGAACTGGGGGTGTATCTTGGAGGTTCAATCCCCAGTACAAAATAAAAGAATACATTTCTCTTGAATATACACAGACTTCCCCCTTGTCACTATTCCTAAACAATACAGTGAAACAACCAAGTACACAGCACTGACATTGTAGTAGGTGTTATAAGTGATGATTTAAAATCACCTAGAGGGCCGGGCGTGGTGGCGCACGCTTGTCATCTCAGTACTTGGGAGGCTGAGACCGGAGGATCACAGGTTTGCAGCCAGCCTCAGCTACTTAGTGAAGCCCTGTTTCAAAATAAAGAATAAAAAATAGGGCTGGGGCTGTAGCTCAGAGGTAGAATGCCCCTGGGTTCAATCCCCAGTGCCAAAAATAAATAAATAAATAAATAAATAATAAAGTCTCCTGAAGGATGCGTGTAGGTTCTATGCAAATATTACACTGAGTTGAGCATTCAGGGATAAATGACTTGAGCATTCAGGGATTTGGGGATCCATGGGGATCCTGGAACCAAATCCCCAGGGATACCAAGAGACAGCTGTAGAAGATTCCATCCTGGCAGACTGGTGGTAGAGATCCTCCTTCTGATGGGGTCTCTGGAGGGGACCACGTGGCAGGGAACAGTGGGCACCCTCCAGTTGCTGAGAGCAGACCCTGGATGAACAGCCAGCCAAAACCCAGAGACTCCGGCCAACAACGGTAATGACTTGATTTCTACCCACTATTGTGTAAGCTTGAACAAAGACCTTGAGCTCCAGTAGGAGACTAAGCCCAGCCAACACCTCACCCGCAGCCTCGTGAGACCCTCAGAGAACCCAGCCAAGGGATGCCCAGGGTCCTGACTCTCAGGAACAGTGAGATCATAGAAGTGTGTTTTGTTAAGCTGGTGCATTGTGGTATTTGTTATGCAGCTGTAGCTCACTAATACATGGAGTGACATGTCCTTTGGTTCTGCTTTTGTGTGTGTGTGTGTGTAGTACTGGGGATTGAACCCAGGGGCATTCTACCTCTGAGCTACACCCTGGGCTCTATATTTTATTTTATTTTTTTGTGGTGCTGGGGATTGAACCCAGGGGTATTTTACCTCCAAGCTACACCCCCAGCCCTAGTTTTTATTCTTTATTTTGAAACAGGGTCTTACGAAGTTGTGGAGGGCCTCACTAAGTAGCTGAAGCTGGCTGCCAACCTGCGATCCTGTCTCAGCCTCCCAAGTACTGGGATTACAAGTGTGCACCACCACGCCCGACTCAGCTCTATTTTATTTTTTATTTGTTTATTTATTTATTTATTTATTTATTTATTTATTTGTTTATTTTCAGAACTGGGGATTGAACCCAGGGGCATTCTACCTTTGAGCTAAACCCCCAGTCCTATTTTTTTTATTCTTTATTTTGAAACAGGGTCTCACTAAGTTGCGGAGGGCCTCACTAAGTAGCTGAGGCTGGCTGTGAACCTGGATCCTCCTGTCTCAGCCTCCCTAGTACTGGGATTACAAGCGTGCGCCACCACGCCGGGCTTTATTTTTATTTTGAAACAGGGTCTCACTAGGTTGCTGAGAGTCTCAATACTTGCTGAGGCTGTCCTCGAACCTGCAATCCTCCTGTGTCAGCCTCCCAAGTACTGGGATGACAGATGTGCACCACCATGCCCTGCTTCAATTCTGCATTTTGACCTGCCACTGGCTCAGCAAAGACCTCCTGCCCCTTAATCAATCACATACTCGGCCCTCATCAGCACTCTCACTCGGCATTTATTGAGCACCTACTGTGTGCCAGACTTTGTGCTAAGCACTTAACCTGTTGATCGGGTCCATTCCTTTACCAGTTGCAAGAGGCCAGGACACTTATCATGCCTGTTTTCCAGATGGGGAAAGTGAGGCCCAGATGTTCCCGTGAGCTTTCTCAGCACACTGGAGAGCTCTAGGGTTATCTGGCTCCACCCCCAGCCCTTCCTGCCCTTCCTGCCCTTTCCTGTGAGGGTCTGGCCGCTCTCTTCCTGTTGCTGAGGGGTGATGGCTCAGTGCTTCTGGGAGCAGAGGCCAATTCCAGACCAGAAACATCAATGCTCCCTTTAAACTCGTCAGAGGTGCAAACTGTGGGGCCCCGCACCCCCTCAACCAGGGCCAGCCAGTGCGGGTGGACTCCAGGTGTGGGCGCCAGTGAGCTGTGCTTTGAGCCCCCCAGGGGATCAGACGAGGATCCAAATTGACAACCACTGGGAGCCAGGTGTGGTGTGGCTCCCTTGTAATCCCAGTACCTGGGGAGGCTGAGACCGGAGGATCGCAGGTTCGCGGCCAGCCTCAGCTACTTAGTGAGGCCCTCCGCAACTTAGTGAGACCCTGTTTCAAAATTAAGAATAAAAAAAGAGCTGGGGGTGTAGCTCGGAGGTAGAATGCCCCTGGGTTCAATCACCAGTACCACAAAAAATAAAATAAAAAAAGAGAGAGAAAGAACCACTGGGTGACAGGGTGACAGCTTCTTTTTTTGTGTGTGTGGTACTGGGGATTGAACCCAGGGGCATTCTACCTCCGAGCTATACCCCCAACCCTATTTTATTCTTTATTTGGAAACAGGGTCTCACTAAATTGCAGAGGGCCTCACTAAGTAGCTGAGGCTGGCTGGGAACCTGCAATCCTCCTGTCTCATTCTCCCAAGTACTGGGATTAAAGGCGTGTACCACCACACCCCATTTTAAGCCCTTGTTTTATAAAAAGAGAACTAAAAGCTAGGCATGGTGGTGCACACTTATAATATCAGTACTTGGGAGGCTGAGACAGGAGGATCGCACGTTCCAGGACAGCCTCAGCAAGGAATGAGACTCTCATCAACCTAGTGAGACCCTGTTTCAAAATAAGAATAAAAAGCCGGGCGTGGTGGCGCACGTTTGTAATCCCAGTACTTGGGAGGCTGAGACAGAAGGATCGCAGATTTGCAGCCAGCCTCAGCTACTTAGTGAGGCCCTCCGCAACTTAGTGAGACCCGGTTTCAAAATAAAGTATAAAAAATAGGGCTGGGGGTATAGCTCGGAGGTAGAACGCCCCTGGGTCCAATCCCCAGTTCTTTTTTTTTTTTTTTTTTTTTTTGCGGTACCAGGGATTGAACCCAGGGGCGTTCTACCTCCCTGCTACATCCCCGGCCCTATTTTTTATACTTTATTTTGAAACCGGGTCTCACGAAGTTGCAAAGGCCTCACTAAGTAGCTGAGGCTGGCCCCGAACCCGGATCCTCCGGTCCTGCCTCCCAAGTACTGGGATTACAAGCGTGCGCCACCATGCCTGGCCAATCCCCAGTTCTGAAAAAAAAAAAGAATAAAATAGGGCTGGGGGTGTAGCTCGGAGGTAGAATGTCCCTGGGTTCCATCCCCAGAACCACACACACACACACACACACACACACACTAAATAAATAAATAAATAAATAAATAAATAAATAAATAAATGGGACTGAGACCTGAGAAGAATATGTCTTTGTCTTATCCCCCCAGAAATGTTCCAGAATCTTCTAAGAACTAAGGGTCTAATGGATGGGTAAGGGGAGGCAGGAGGGAGATGGGGTCTCCCAGGAAAATAGCAGCCTGCAAGAATGAGCCTCATTCACTGTCCAAATAATAATGACCCACAGTGCAGAGTGAATCAGATATCCTGGGGGGGGGGGCAGAGCTCTTACAAACCCCCCAGGCTGGAGTAGGGAAAGAGACAGGGACACGGGAATGGGCCAAAGGGAGAAATCCAGGGCCAGGGAAGAGTGCTGGGTGGGTCGGAGAAAGGCAAGGAGGAGGAGAAGCTGCGTAGAGGAGAGGGCATTGGAGCTGGGCTTTGCCGGTAGAGTAGGAGTTTCCTAGAGCGAGGTGGGAGAACATGGCTGTTAAGAGGCAAGAGTTGGGAGGGGTCGACGCCAGGGACTCAGCTAGAAAGACACCCCCTCGTCAGAGGGGAGGCTGGGGCGGCAGGGGGGACCCATAGGGCAGGCTCGCAGCTCAGGGTCTGCGGAGTCTCTTGCAGGGCCCGAGCAGGTGGTTGGCGGATGGGAGGGGGTGGAGGGGGGCCGGTCCTGCTCAGAGGGACCCAGGTGCCTCCTGAGGGGCGGGTGAAGCCTTCCCCCCCTTATCCACACGCCAGACATCAAACCCAGCCTGGTTATTAATTTTTCAGAGAAGAAAATGCTTTTTGTATTTTTTTCAGGCAAAATATTGATAATGGACTTAATGTGCCCGTCCGGCTTTTATGCGCTGAGAGAGCTTTTCTGTCCTGGTTGCACAGAGGCCGCCCGCTCCGCCGGCCCCCCGCAGCCCCCCGTCGGCACCCCGGTGTCTGCAGGGCCGAGCTGGGAGCGGGGCGCCGTGTTTTGATCGCTGCCTCCACACCCTGAAACCCCCCACCTCGCCTCCACAAAGCCAGACACTCGCCGGCCCCACTGCCCGCCGTGGGTCGATGCGCCCTGCCGGGAGCTGGTGTTTCCGGCGGCTCCAGGCTGAAATTCATCTTCCAGTTGTTTGAAATTTTGCTTCTTTCTCTGGCTGCCGTGGAGATGCAGAGAGGTTGGGGCCTCCTCCGTGTATACATTCATTCATTCACATCACCTAGTCAGTATGCACCAGGACCCAGGCCAGGGGCTGGAGCCGCTGGCTCCAGCTGGACAGAGCCAGCCCGCCCTCCTCCAGTTCAGTCTGGGGGCAGAATAGGTACTAAGCAAAGATAAATAAATAAACAAACAAACACATACACACACACACACACACACACACACACACACACACAAAAGGCGCACGCCTGCCTGTAATCCCAGTACTTGAGAGGCTGAGACAGAAGGATCGCAGGTTCCAGGCCAGCCTCAGCAACTTAGCAAGACTCTCGGACACTTAGCAAGACTGTTTCAAAATGAAAAGTAAAATAGGGCTGGGGGTGTAGCAAATTCTGATTCGAGGCCTTGTTTTTTGTTTATGGGGGGGTACTGGGGATTGAACCCAGGGGCATTCTACCTCCAAGCTACACCCCCAGCCCTATTTTATTTTTATTTTGAAACAGGGTCTTGCTAGGTTGCTGAGAGTCTCACTACTTGCTGAGACTGTCCTCGAACCTGCGATCCTCCTGTCTCAGCCTCCCAAGTACTAGGATTAGAGGCATGTGCCACTGCGCCTGGCTTAGAATTTGCATTTTTTTTTTTTTGCGGTACCAGGGATTGAACCCAGGGGCGTTCTACCTCCGAGCTATGCCCCCAGCCCTATTTTTTAT
>PVJS01015827.1:5545-38421 GCA_004027185.1 Glis glis | reverse complement strand
CTGGGAGGGGGAGGAGGAGGAGGGGGAGGAGGAGGAGGATTGTGATCTGCAGTGATGTATCACCCCCCAGATTTTTCTCCTTTGCCTGTAATTCTTTCTCCATGTACCTCCCAGTACCTGCCCCTTCCCCAGACAATCATTGACCTGCCGATACATTCGTTTGCACTTTCTAGAATACGATATAAATGAAATCATACACTATGCTTCCTCCATTCAGTAGTTATGTTCAGATTCATTCATACTGTGGCATGTGTCAGTTGTTCATTCTTTGTGATTGCCAAGTAGCAACCAGTTGTATATCGTGCATTCTACAACTCCTTTATCCATTCACCTGTTGATGGACATTGGGTTGCTTCCAGTGTGAGGCCGTTACAAAGAAAACTGTCATAATCGCTCATTCTTCATAGGGGCAGATGCTTTCATCTGTAACAGTGAAATGACTGGGTAGGTGTGTGTATCGCTTTTTAAGAAACTGCCAAAATGTTTTCCAGAGGGGGGGTACCACTTTACATTCTTAGCAGTAGTGTATGAAAGTCCCAGTTTTTCATTTTGAGAGAGAATCTTGTGATCCTCCTGCCTCAGTCTTGTGAGTAGCTGGGATTACAGCTGTGCACCACCATGCCTGGTTGGATCGCTGTATTTTCATATGAGTTTTAGTCTCAGCATATCAATTTCTCCGAAAATCTGCTGAAATTTTGTTTGGGGACACATTGAATGTGTATATCAATTTGGAGATAACTGACATCCTAGCAAGAGAGAGTCTTATGAATATTGGATATCTCCCTAATTACTTGGGGTTTCATTCATTTTGCTTTGTACTGTTTCGTATTTTCAGTGTATAGGGTGCCACATTCTCTGTCAGACTTGTCCCTAAATATTTCATATTTTTATGCAACTGTAAATGGTATTGTTTTTAAATTCCCAATTCTGATTGTTCACTCCTAGTATATATAAATACGATTAAAATTCATATATTGATCTTGTATCTTGCAACCTTACTGAACTTACTGATGGTAGTAACTTTTTATGAATAAAGGATTTACTAAAATCAAACATGAACTTGGGGGTCTAATTTGCTTTTCACCCTGTACTTCCATTGAATTAGAGCTTAATTTCTAAAACAACAACAAAAACTCTGCCTTCCTTGAGCAAAGAAAGAATTGGGGGAGAGAAAGAGGGGTTCAGAACCCTGAGCTAATGCTCAAAGAGGAGAAATGTATCAAAGAAGGGAAAGATGTATTGGAGAATGATGGGAAAGATATATTTTTCTCAGTTGTCCTTAGGGGAAGGAGTTAGTTGAGATGAAGTTACATGCTCATGCCTACAACTAAAGGGTTTCATCCTGCTAATTCAGATATCCGGGGACTGCGGGAGATGTCTCAGATGGTTCCCCTGGTTCTCTTTACATGGACAGGATGATGGGGTTGTATTTCCAACAGTAGGAACCTTTGAAGGCCGCAGGGGGCGTGCAGCTCAGAGGCAGGCGGAGATCTCAGGGCACAGCCTGGGAGGGAAACAGCCACGATGTTGGCAAAGAGTAGGGTGAGGGATACTTCAGAAGCGACTCTGATTGGACAAGTAAGAGCTAGACTAAAAAAAAGTGTTTAAAGGGATAGTATCCTGGATTTGTCCTACTATATCACTAACAAGGACAAGGGCCTGATGGAGTGAGCAAGAATAGAGGGAAGCAGGAATTTTTGGACAGAGGAAGGCAGCAATGCTTCATGGGGCTCATTGCAGTGCGCAGATTCTGTCACCCCCCCACACACACACCCCAGAAAACAGCAGGGAGACACAGACACCCTCAGAGAGGAGTTGGAAGATTCACTCACGGGATAGGATGCTGGCCAAGAGGCTGGATTTCAGGCTAGGATCCAGGCTCAGTAGAGAGGGGGTGAGATGTAAATCAGAAAACCTGGGCTTTGGAGGAGGGAGGGAGCTGGTGCCTGCTCATCACACCATCCTGGTTTAGGAAGCTAGGACTGATGTTGGGCGCCCCCTGCTGGAGGGGAAGGGGCATCTCCTGGGCTGTCAAAGAGGTAAGTTGGTTGCTAAGGAACCAAGGGCATTTACAGTAGTCCTCCCTTATCTGTGATTTCACTTTCTGTGGTTTGTTACCCTGGCTCAACCATGGTCCAAAAATATTAAAAAGAAAATTCCAGAAATAAACAATAATAAGTTTTAAATTACATTGACATTCTGTATAGGTTAATGAAAACTTGTTCCGACCTGCTTTACCTCACTGGGAACATGAATTGTCTCTCAGTCCAGGGTATCCAGGCTGTATATGCTACACACCACTTAGTTTCTCAGTAGCCATTTCCGTTATCAGATTGGATGTCATGTTATCACAATGCTTGTGTTCAAATACTTAAGAGATTTGGAGAGAGAGAGAAAGCACATTCACATTAACTTTTTTTTCAATACTTGTTTTTATTGGTGTACATAAATGAATGAACAAATGCTATGTGAACAACCCACATTTTTAAAGTTGTTGCCAAGAAATTCAGTCATACTGTTTACTACACTACGTTGTTATAATCATCCTATTTTCTTATGAGTTATTGTTGTGTATCTCTTACTGTGCCTAGTTTATGTTAAACTTTATCATTTTGTGTGTGTGTGTGTGTGTGTGTGTGTGTGTGTGTGTCCTATTTTTCTACATATGTATAGGAATAAACATACAATAAGGTTTGATACTATCCCTAATTTCAGGCACCCACTGCGGGTCTTGTAAGGTATCCCCCAGGGAAAACAGGAGACTGCATCATCTCAAAGAGGAGATTGTGGTGGTATAGTCTCCTCACCCTGGTTCCTCAGCCTCCCTCCCGCAGTGCTGAGTGATCTTTAGAGCTCAGGCCCCTCTTCCACCTATAAACAGATCAAGTTTACGCATAGGTCTTGGTACCTGGCCACACCAGTCACCAGCTAAAGAAAGCCTTGAGTGGGGGATTTAATAGGGTCAAGTTTGGCTTAAATGCTTTGGATCTTCCTCATCCTCTGCCCAGTCTATCTTTGGCCTCTTTCTAAGTGTGGGCTTTGAACACGGCGGCACTTGGTCTCATCTGTGCTGTGTTAGGTGATGCCTGCTCTTAACTGCAGCGGTACCATCCAGGGTGACGGCCGTCTTCATCGAAACAGGGCTGTTGCGTGTGACGTGCCCAAGCAGAGATACGGAACCTTCTTAAGGCCAATTCTAGAAAGCACGATTGGAAAAGACCAGTCTGAAGAGAGCTTTCACAGAAGCAGGTGGGCAGGCAGGAGTTTATGGGATTCGCCCCTTGGAGGGTAACAAATTGTCTTGACCTGAGACTCAGAAGGTGAGTTCTCCCCACATCAGCATTCTCAATACCCAGAATGCCACTGCCACCCGCAGGGCACCTGCGTGCTTGTCTGTGTTGTTGTTGTTGTTGTTTTATCTCCCCCACAAGACCTCACTCCTTCTTTTGCGAAATGGGATTAAGCCCCATCCTTCCACACATCAAGACAAGGCCTTGTGTGTGTAAGATGAAATGAGATCATAGCAAAAGTCACGATTTCTTTTTGACAGCATTTTAATTGCAATAAAATGTATATCACATAAAATTTGCCATTTTAGCCATTTATTTTATTTTATTCTATTCATTTATTTATTGGCCCTGGGGATTGAACCCAGGGGCATTCTACCTCTGAACTACACCCCCAGCCCTTTTTATTTTTTGTTTTGAAATGGGGTCTTGCTAGGTTTTTGAGAATTTCACTACATTGCTGAGGCTGTCCTCGGACCTGTGATCCTCCTATCTCAGCCTCCCAAGTACTGGTATTAACAGGCATGTGCAACCACACCTGGCCATTTTAGCCACTTTTTAAGTCTCATAATTTCATATTGGTGATCCATTTTTTAAAATATTTTTTAAAATACTTTTATGTCAGGTGTGGTGGCGCATGCTTGTAATCCCAGTACTTGGGAGGCTGAGACAGGAGGATCACATGTTCGAGGACAGCCTCAGTGAGTAGTGAGCTTCTCACCAACCTAATGAGATGCTGTTTCAAAATAAAACTAAAAAATAGGGCTGGGGGGTGTAGCTTGGAGGCAGAATGCCCCTGGGTTGAATCCCCACTACCGCAAAAAAAAAAAAATTGAGCCGGGCGTGGTGGCACACACCTGTAATCCCAATACTTGGGAGGTTGAGGCAGGAGGATCACAGGTTTGAGGACAGCCTCACCAACCTAGCGAGACTCTGTTTCAAAATAAAACTAAAAAATAGGGCTGGGGGGGGGGGTGTAGCTCGGAGGTAGAATGCCCCTGGGTTCAATCCCCAGTAACACACACACACACACACACACACACACACACACACACAAATTGACAACTGAGCCAAGCATGATGGCACATACCTGTAATCCCAGTATTTGGGAGGCTGAGACAGGAGGATCACAGGTTCGTGGCCAACCTCAGCAACTTAGTGAAGCCTTCTGCAACTTAGTGAGACCCTGTTTCAAAAGAAAAAGTAAAATAGGGCTGGGGATGTAGCTCAGAGGTAGAATGCCTCTGTGTTCAATTCCAAGTACTGCAAAAAAAAAAAAAAACTGACAACTGATCTTGGAGATCTGTCCATGTTGGCACACATGTGAGATTTTCACATTTCTTTTACTTGATGCATGCTGTTCTAGTAGCCACTTACTCAGTTACATTCAGATTTTTGCAAAAAAAAATTTTGGCAGTTCTGGAGATTGGACCCAGGCCCCTGCACATGCTAGGAAAGTGCTCCGTTACTCAGCTACATCCCCAGCCCTTATTTTATTTTTTATTTTGAAACAGGGTCTCCTTAAGTTGTTGAGACTGACCTTGCTAAGTTACTGAGGCTGGCCTTAGACCTACAATCCTCTTGTCTCAGCCTCTCAAGTATTGGGATTACAGGTGTGGGCCACCACACCCCCCTACATTTTATGTGTGTGTGTGTGTGTGTGTGTGTGTGTTTCTGTTTTTTTCTTCCTTTATTCTTTTTTCTTTTTTTGTACTGGGCATTGAACCCAGGGGCTGAGCTATACCTCCAGCCCCACTTTATTTATTTATTTATTTATTTATTTATTTATTTTTGTAGTACTGGGGATTGAACCCAGGGGCATTCTACCTCTGGGCTACCTCCCAGCCCTATTTTTTATTCTTTATTTTGAAACAGGGTCTCATTAAGTTGCTGAGGGGCTCACTAAGTAGCTGAGGCTGGCCTCGAACCTGCGATCCTCCTGTCTCAGCCTCCCAAGTACTGGAATTATAAGCATGCGCCACCATGCCCAGCTTCTACTTTATTTTTTATTTTGAAACAGGGTCTCGATAAATTGCTGAGGGCCTGGCTAAGTTGTTAAGGCTGGCCTCAAATCTGTGATCCTCCTGTCTCAGCCTCCCAAGTACTGGGATTACAGGCTTGTGCCACCACGCCCAGTGGATTTTTTACTCTTAAGAAGGTACTATGGTGAACATTCTTGCATAAGTGTTGTGTTTATCAGGGGTGGTTAAGGAGTGGTTTACAAATTTGTGGGGTATGTGCATTTTTAATTTTACTAGTTTTCCCTTTTGCTCATCAAAGCAGCTGTGCCAGCTAGGTGTGGTGGCACATGCTTGTAATCCCATTACTCGGGAGGCCGAGACAGGAGGATCACAGGTTCGAAGCCAGCCTCAGCAACTTAGTGAGGCCCTCAGCAACTTAGTGAGACCTGTTTCCAAACAAAAAATAAAATAGGACTGGGGGTGTAGCTTGGAGGTAGAATGCCCTTGGGCTAAGTCCCCGGCATCACAAAAAGGGGGGGCTGTGCCAATTTACACCCCCTACTCAAGGCCAGGAGAGTGCTCCCTCCTTTACTTGGTATTTCCAAGCACTGTAGTTTGGGTCAGTCTGGGGCTGAAATGGTATCTTGTGTTTGTTTTAGTTCTCACTTCCCTATAGACCCATTTGAGCATTTGGGCTTTGTCTGATAGGCTGATGATGACGACCGCAGGCCAACTCCACAGGAGCAGCGATTGTCTTGTGAGATGGTGTGGCCCGTACTCCATGGCTTTCAGTGGCAGGCCTTCCAAGTAGCGCTTTTTGCCAAAAAGCTGCACCAAGAAGCTCACCAGGACTTCTTGTGCAGGCAGATGTGCTGCTGGGCTCTCAGCTGGCTACTGATCTGGACACAGTCAAGGGGGAGAACCCCAAACCCTGAGCCTGGCCCCTGCTCAGGACGACGGCAGGTGCCCAGCAGGGAGCGGCAGCCCCTGGAGCAGTGGGTGGCCCCCAGCGCCTTCTGTGGCAAGCCTCTGCAGAGGGCCACGGTCCACCCTTGGGACTCACTAAACCCGTGGAGCTGGACGGTGCTTATCTCGCTTCTGGATTCTTTCTGATCATAGGTAACCCTGTGATGAAATTTAGATTCCGAGGCCTCAAGCTGAGAGTTCAGTAGGGGACTGTCACCTTCCTGCATTGAGAAAACAGGAATGGGGAGGACAGGGAAGGGAGGGGAAAGTGGAGACACATGTGGTTAATCAGGTTTTGCTTTTTACTGCAAGGGCTCAAGGAATCACGTGCCTTTTTTGCTTTATTAACTTAAGAAGAATCACCTGCAGACCCCGGTTCTACTCCGATGGGGAAAGAATTCTGTTGCTGAAAGCCTTGGGTTCAAGTCCAGTCTTGGCTGCTTTGGTCTCCAGTTTCATAACTTGCAAAGCCTGGCTAAGACTCCGTCCTGCCTCCCTTAGAGGACTCTGCTGGTAGCAGTAAGAGATGCTGGGCAAGACATCAGACCACAAATTCTAGCCTTTGCTCTAACAGTAACTTGCTGGGTAACTTAAGTAAGCTACTTGAGTTCTCTCTGCCTCAGTTTCTCTGCCCGTGAGATAGTGCGATCCTGGCTTCTGTGGAGATAAAGACCACAGGAAGTGTGAAGGGTTTTGATAAACACAGAGAATATAGCCATCAGGTGCAAACTCAGGTTTGCAAGAAACTGGGGGTGGGGCGGGGGTTGGGGGGTGGTAGGGGAAATTCTTTCTAACCACAAACAAAATTGGTTTTACTTTAGATGCAGAGATATATTTTTTAAACATTTTTTATGGAACCGGTTGGCCAGGACGATTTCTGACTGGTCTTTCCTGGAAGGTGGGTGCAGGCTCAGAGATTTCTGAAATGAGGACAAACCCTGCAGACCAGGCCGGTGTTCTGGCTCCGGTAGGATCCCGCGGCCCTGCTCGGCTCGCGCCCGCCACCTGGTGTCACATCCCCGCTACTGCCCAGAAACCACGTGTAAGAAAGTGCTTACAACCTAACTACGTACTTTGGTTTCGACCCTTCCTAACCAATAGGGAAGGAGGAGGCGGGGCCGAGGATGGCGAAAGCCCAATCATCTTCTGCTCTCCTATGGGGGAGGCGGGGCTTGGGATTTACCACGTTGGGTTTGTCCGCAGCGCTAATTACTTTTTCCAAAGGCTGCAGGGCTGCACTCTGGCTGGCGCCGCCGCTTCGCGCGCTCCCTCTCCGCCGCCACAATCTCGGGGGCTGCTCGTCCCAAGTACCATGTGTGACGGCGCCCTGCTGCCTCCCCTCGTCCTGCCCTTGCTGCTCCTGCTGGTTTGGGGACTGGACCCGGGCACAGGTAGCGCCCCCTCTTCCATCGACCCTGCTCGCCGCCCCCTTCCCGCTGCCCTCCCGAGGCGTGCTGGCGGCCAGGGCGCAGCGGGTGGACCGCTGACAGCGCCCGGGGCGGAGGGAGCGGGCTGCGGCGGAGAGCTGCGCCCCGCGGGTCCTCGGGAAGCCGATCCCGGGGCCGGGCGAGGGGAGGGAAGTGCCGGATCGCGGCCGCGCTGTGCGCTGCTGGCACGGGAGCCCGGCGCTGGACCCGCGGCGCCGCGGCCGGCCGGCTGGAGGGCTGGCGGCCAGGCGGGCCCGCCGCGCTGACGCGTCTCCTCTCTCCCCGCAGCCGTGGGCGACGCGGCGGTCGACGTGGAGGTGGTGCTCCCGCGGCGGGTGCGCCCGGACGACGTGCACCTGCCGCCCCTGCCAGGAGCTCCCGGGCCCCGACGGCGGCGGCGCCCCCGCGCGCCCCCCGCCGCCCCGCGCGCCCGGCCCGGAGAGCGCGCCCTGCTGCTGCACCTGCCGGCTTTCGGGCGCGATCTCTACCTGCAGCTGCGCCGCGACCTGCGCTTCCTGTCCCGCGGCTTCCAGGTGGAGGAGGCCGGCGCCGCGGACGGCCGCAGCGGACGCCCCGCGGAGCTTTGCTTCTACTCGGGCCGGGTGCTCGGCCACCCCGACTCCCTCGTCTCGCTCAGCGCCTGCGGTGCCGCCGGCGGCCTGGTACTGCCTGCGCCCCCTCCGGGTCTGCCTGTCCGGTTTGTTGCGATGCCCGGGGTGGTCCCCGCGGAGGGCTGGGGTGGGACGACTCGGCGGGATGATCTAGCCTCCAGAGGGGCTGGAGAGAACCTTCTTCTCCACCCCACATCCCGCCCCGACCTTCCTGTTGATGTGAGCCCCAGGGATGGGAGGGGATGCCTCTGATCCTAGAAGCTTCAGAGCCTGGCGTAGTTGGGGTTGCATAGGGAAATAAGCTACAATTTGCCCAAATTAGTGCAAATAAAACAGCCCCCAGAGAAGCGCTTTTCGCCCAGGTGTAGCAAGAACACGGGATCTTCACAGGTGTGTGTGCGTGTCACGAGGAGCACCTGTATGTGTATAACCCCTCTATTCTGGGATGGTGGAGGGGTATTCATCTCCCTTCTGTTCTTTTGCTGCTTCTTTTATACACGGAAAAGGGAGTTTGGAGGGGATCCATGGTTAAGCCTACACTCGTTAGTTGAAAGGTAAGAACCGGGAGAGGGAGGGATGCCAGTATTCTGTTTCCTTTTACCATTAGCAGGCATCTGTCAGGCACCCACCCCCAGTGAGGACCACTGGGTGCTTAGATTGGTGCTGAGACCCTACCCCTGACCCCCAGAATGCCGCCTTCCCCAAGACCCTGCCCTGCGGTATTTGAGGCACCTGTGACAAGTGCTTTGCGGGGCAGGGAGAGTCCTTGTACACTTCTGCTCAGCCTTTGTGCACACTTAATCGCTTGGCTACGCTGGTGCCCAGCCAAACACTTCTCGGCTTCTCCATGGTGCCCCCAAGGAGCGCACATGGCTGGCAGATGGGCTGCCCCACAAAGTCTGCTATCTACGCAGTGCGTGAAATTGGCAGCGCCGATTCCTGGGGAGGCAGCGTCTGATATTATTTTGTCTGTCCTTCCCAGGCCCACACGGCGGGGCTCTCCCCACCTCCTCTCATCTTGCACCACCCTCGGGAGTTCTCTGGCCTTTGCCCGCGTGGTCACTGGGAATCCACAGCAAACCCAGAAAGCCCAAGGGTTCCCGTTTTTGTGTGTGAGACTTCTTTTTTTCTCAGCACTGTGGAAGGACTCTGGGTGTAATTTCCTGGGATCAGCCTAGGAATTTTTCTGAGTTCTGATTTTAAGGTGTGATGTGCTTTTGCTGGACTGGGAGGAATTGATAGCTTTGGTGAAACAAGGAGAATGGTATAGACCATGGGGGGGGCGGTCCTGGTAGGTGTTAATGTGGAACAGGGGCAGAGAATGTGGGCTGTGGGCGAAGAGGCTTAAGTAGGAGCGAGAAAGGTTCGGAGCACCGTAGGGCTGGGGTCAAGGCTGTATCATGTTCTGGGAGGGACTTGAAGGCCCACATCATTTTTCCTGTTTTTTGCCAAAGTGTTCCAAGTCTCGGTCACATCGTTGTACTGTACATGGAAACATCTGAATCCCATTTGCTGCGGTTTCGTGAGTTTCTGTAGAGGTCAGAGTTTATACTTCTTGGTGTAAAGTTTCCAGCGAAAGCTATCTGTGAAGGAGCCGGGGCTGAAAATCTGGATAACATTGATTTAAAGTTCCTGCGGAGAGAAGGCAGAGCCTCCTCCCCAAGACATCTGAGCCAGCTTTTCAGGAAGGCTGCCCTTCCCTGCGGCACCATGTGAGGGCGCTGTGCTTTAAAGGATCCGGGCCAAGAGGCTGAGTTCACAGTGTGCCAGTTGCGGGTGGACCTCCGAGACTTTGGATTTTGAATTCCAGCTTGAGCAGACACTGCTGTTGTTTAGTCTGTCTTATTCCTCCCGTCCGTGTGAGCTGGACATTGGATACTTCTCTCCAAGTACACATACACAAAGGACGAAAGGCAGGAGGAAGGGGATGGTGGAATGACTTGGAGTGGCCCGCTTGGTGGCAAGGTGGTTCTGGAAAGCAAAAAAAGAAAGAAGAAAAGGAGAGCGAGAGCGAGTGAGAGAGAGAGAGAGCGAGCGAGAGAGCGCAGTTGAGCCAAAGAACTTGGGCTAAGCGAGTGTGCACTTCATCCCTAGTTTTGGTCTATGTGGGTGGTAATGTTGTGTTGGTCCCTCTTGACCTTGATAGATGTCCTGTGGAGCTGGGGCTGTGCGTGTGTACGCCTCAGGGCAGGCTCAACTACCAGGCGTGGGAAGGGATGGCATCGAGTTAGAGCATTTTCTGTGGCTGTGGATGTGGACACTTCACAAACCTCCCTGTATCTAAAGAATTGTGTAGAGCAGGAGTTGACAAACCTTTTTTTCTGGAAAGGACCAAAGAGTAAATTTTTGTGTGTGTGTGTGTGTGGTTCTGGGAATTGAACCCAGGGGCATTCTACCTCTGAGCTACACTCCCAGACCAATTTTATTTTATTTTTTTATTTTGGAAACAGGGTCTGACTAAGTTGCAAAGGGCCTTACTGAGTTGCTGGGGCTGGCTGCGAACCTGCCATCTTCCTGTCTCAGCATCCCAACTGGGATTACAAGCCTGTGCCAACATGCCCAGGCACAGAGAGTAAATAATTTAGGCTTTGCGAGACATATAGTCTCTGTAACAGCCTCTCAACACTGTCCTTTTACTGTGAAAGCAGCCGTGGAGGGTATATAAACAAATGGATGTGTGCAGGAGGAACACAGGCTGTGTCTACATTGTATGGAATCCACCGTTTGTGCCCAGAGATGTTGGGTGTCTGTTTAATGGAGGTGCATTATTAGTATAGATCATTACTTAATTGTTTATAGGGCCTGCATGAAGAATAAATCACACATTCCCTTCTGTACCCCTCCTCTTAATGGCGGGCAAAGGCACAGGCCTGTGGGGTCCCCCCTCTTATCTTGAAGAGCTGTGCCAGCTGCAGATTTTGGATCTTCAAAGACCCCAGGCTCAAGGATTGTTTTCTGTTTACACTTCATTTTATTTATATTTCAGGGAGTCTTCAGACATAGCGTAGACTTTTGGAAGAGTTCCTATAACTATATAACGTCGAAGCAATGAACTTCAGACATGGGGGAAGGTATCTCTCCTCCTAATGGATTTCTATAAGGTTGGACCAGCTGCCCCCTGTCAGTGGCACCAGATCATGAAAGGCGAGCAGAACTGGAATGAAGTTCGACTTTGCAGGTAGAGAGGGCAGGGGAGAGCACTTCAACAAAACAGAATGAGCATCCGTCTCTGAAAAGTCTCCCGTGTGACTTGTCTGAAATGAACGTAAAGTAGTGGTTTTAGGCAAAGTGCACAGAGAGGAGAGGGGAGGCTGGAGGCCGGAGGCCCTGCCATTGCACTAGGTCTGGACTGCTGAATAGTGGCCATTCTTCCTTCGACGAATGCTCTCAAGCTCTGGAAAGCCACCCACCAGAATTGGTGCACCCCTTCTTGGCTGAGGCCAAGGCCCGCCCAGGCTGCACTGTGTTGGGACCAGAGAGAACAGCAAGGAGCTGGGGCTGTGGGATATTAGGAAGCCAAGGTCACTTTCCAGGCTGCCCCAGGAGGTCAGAGAGAAGGGCAGGGACCTCCAGCCATGCCTCCTCTGCAGTCTCAGCCACCTGTGGCAGGACGCTTTAGTGGAGTCTCCGTGGTCCAGATTGGTCCCTGGCTTGGCGACCCAGCCCATCCCCACTCTAGCTGGCCAGTCCGGGAGTGCAAGGCCATTTCTGTGGCATATCAGTGGTGGCGTTTCTTAAGTTCCTGAATCTGTTCAGCTCCAGCAGTCCACTTGGGAACTTCTAGAGATGTCCCTCTGTTCTGTAAGAGAAGAAGTGGAGCCCAGACTAGAATAGGTGGGAGCTGAGATCTGCCAGCCGATGAGTCCAAAGTCAGCTGAGGTTAGAAGGGAGGAGAACCCTGTTCTCACCGGGGCAGCCTGCAGTCCCACCACTCCCATGAGGAAGAGGAGTTGCTGCCCCGCTTCTGAAAAGAGAACATTATCAAACTCTTTGGTTGATGGACTAAAATTGCTCAGGTTCTGCTGGGTGCAGTGGTTCACACCTGTAATTCCAGTGACTCGGGAGGCTGAGGCAGGAGGATCACAGGTTTGAGGCCATCCTGAGCAACTTAGTGAGACCTTATCTCAAAAATAATAAAAAGGGCTGGGTGTATAGTGCCCCTTGGTTCAAACCCCAGTATCCCCTACACACACACACACACACACACACACACACACACACACACACACACACAGCTTTATAATGCAGTATCACTTTATAGAGTACAATTGAGTAGGAATTAGTCTTGGTAAAAACTTTATGGTGTGGAAACCATTTGGAGGGGAGCAAATAGATCACACTACTTCATAATACACACACACACACACACACACACACACATTTGGTGGTGCTAGGAATTGAACTCAGGGGCATTCTACCACTGAGCTACATCCCTAGCCCTATTTTATTTTGAAATAGGGTCTCACTAAGTTGCCAAGGCTGATGTTGTTATATTGATACAGGTCTGAGGAAACCACTTTGTCCTAAGTGATTGATCGATTCATATTGCTGAAAAATTGATCATGTACATCATAAATATGTTTGGAAAACACAAAGCATGTATTTAGAGCTTTATAAAAGGAAACAACTGAGGGGCTGTTGAGGGACCTTCTGATGAGAACACAAGAAGGACAAAAGATAGTTTGAAGTTTGCGGCATGGAGAATTGACGAGAACGCCACTCAGAAAATAACAAGGCCAGCCCTATGCTGGCTTTTCTTTATCCTCTTTGTTTTACCCTTTTTTTTATGTACTGGGGATTGAACCCAGGGGCCTTCTACCTCCAAGCAATACTCTCGGTCCTTTTCATTTTTTTATTTTTGAAACAGGTTCTTGCTAAGTTGCTGAGGGTCTCGCTAAGTTGCCAAGGCTAGTCTCAAACCTAAGATCCTCCTGTCTCAGCCTCCCCGAAACTGAGTGTGCCATCGCACCCGGCGGCATTTTGCCCTTTCCGACTGTCACTGTTCAGGTCCTTCCTCTACCTGCAGCTCTTCAGAGCTGAGCGACACCTCTTAGGATGCCAGGCTCCGGCTTCTCTCTGCACCGCTGCCCATGAGGGCACTCATTCCGATTTCCCCACTTTGTACTTCTAGCTAGCTGGCATCATTTGAAAAGGAAGTACAAGGCGCGGTGACAAACTGAAGTCATCTTAGCTGAAGCCTATTTCCTGAACGCTGAATGCCACCACTGCCTGACCTTGGATGTGTGCGATGGAAGATGTTTTTGCAGCCTGTGGGTCTGAGGGGACCACAGTCACTGGTTAACCTTTCCCTGTGCACGCCTCTGTGCCTGGGCACACAGGTGCACGGTCACACTCTGGTTCCCTAGGGAATAAAACTGCATGGCCCAGTGGTGCTGTGACCTCGAGCGAGTCACTTAACTCTTGAACCTCCCTGCCTGTGGCCATGTGAGGGATAAATAACATCAGCCTTGCATGACTGTTGATGGAGTAGAATGAGATAAAAGCATGCGAGTGTGAACCATTTAGTAAAAGTCTGGCATTTAATGAAGGTATTAGCGCTGGGTGTGGTGGTGCACACCTGTAATCCCAGTACTTGGGAGGTTGAGATAGGAGGATCCTGCCAGTCTCAGCAACCTAGCAAGACCCTGTTTCAAAATTAAAAAAAAAAGGCTGGGGGTGTAGCTTGGAGGTAGAATGCCCCTGGGTTCAATCCCTAATACCAAAACAAAACAAAAACAAAAACATAAAAAGATATTAGCAATTGGTTTCTTTTCTAACCCTAAGGCTGTTCCCAGACCTTTCCAGTTATAAATCAGCCAATCAGCAATGCTGTTGATTGAATGGACAGATCATTATCATGCACCTGCCACGTGCAGAACACTCGGGTAGGCTCCCAGCTGGGCTCAGAGAGAGAGACAATGCTGGCCCTGTCTGGGGAGATGGTCCAGATGTGCACGGAAGGCAGGTGCACTGGAGCCTGTGAGTGGATGAGCGGTAGAGACAGCGAGGCGGGCTGCTAGAGAAGGATGGGCCACTGGGGCCACGCAGGATGGAGGCTCAGGGCAAGGTTGAAGCTGGCAATGGGCCTTGGGTTCCAGAAGGAGCCATGGCCAAGCCTTCAAGGCCAGGTGGTCCCAGGATAAAGGACCTGTGAGTTGGCTGCAGGGTAGGGGCATGGGTGGTCGTTTTAGGAGATGGTGAGAGGTGAACCGAGTGGGCAGCTGTGCCGGTTAGATGGGGTGGGGCCCTGGGTGCCAACCCGGGGCATCTGGAATTACCCTGGAGTGGTGTGTTTCTCAACCTTGCGCAGCATCCGAGTCCCCCGCAGGGCTTGTTGGACTCGTCTCTGGGTGGCATCCCCAGGTTTTTGATGCAGGAAGTCTGGGTGGACCTCAACTTGCATTTCCAACTGGTTCCAGAAGATGGGACCCAGCTCTGAGGACAGCTGGCCTGCAGGGGATAGAGGACATCGCCAGCAGTTGTCTGGGGAGTCCTGGTGATGGGGAGGACCGGAAAAGGGAGGGGGCATTCAGGGACCCAAGAGGACCTCCTCCTTGGCTGGAGGAGGAGAAGATGGAAGGCAGGATGGTCACATGCAAGAGATTTCATGAGGGGAGCTGGCGGTCCTTGGTGACTGGATGACTGTAGAGAACAGAAAGGAGGCGATGTTGCATGAGCGACCCCACATTCCCAAGGGGAGGCTGGCTTTGCAAAGAAGACCAAGCCTCTGCTAGACCGAGGGGACCAATAGATGGTGCCTTCAGAAGGGAGCGTGTTGGGAAGCCCCTCATGGCTGTGTGTGGGGGTATGCGATGCCTGTCCCATGGGAGTGGTGTGACCTCCCCCTCCCCCCCAAACACACACGCTGAGGCCCACCAGAGAGCTGAGGCAGGCCTGCAGTCTCGGGTCTGCTTTTTCTCCTTAGAAGCCGGCTTGTCTCTACAGAAACAAACTCAGCACTCCATTGGCTCCATCCTCTCTAAACCCCAACCCATCTTGACGGGGGTCCCCTTGAGAAGGGGACCTCAGGCTGAGGAGCTGCGGCCTCCTGAAGCAGGACTGGGAGGGCGCCGTGGGCACTGAGAATTCAGTGGGGCCTTTGTAGGAAGGTGAATTCAACAGAGTCCTGGGGCTTCGCCCTGGTGGAGGGGCGACCTTCAATCCCAGAGTGCCCACGCTCCAGGTTTTCTCCACATTATCTGAAGCACGTTTCCTGTGTAAGTGGAGAGGCTGCGCTCGCGTGAGCAGGTGATGAGAACGTCTGTCTTTCAAGGTTTTCCCCGTGGCAGTGGGAGCCAGCCCCGCCTGGGGGATGGAGTGGGGTTAACAGTCCTCTCTTAAGGTGGCCCAGAAGCCCTTCAAAGCAGGGACTCGACAAAAAGTCGGAAGGTGCCCGCTCAGAACTGTTAAAATACCAGCTTATACCTGATCCATTTTATTTGACTCACACTTTTTTCATGTAGGGTGCCCGATTTTGCCCAATATAAGATCTCTCTGCTAAGAGCATCATTTCAGAGGGGATTATGGTTTCCTTTAAAACCCCGTGGCCTCGGAGCTGCTGGTTCTGTCTGCCATAGGCATTTATTTCTTTGCGGGTCTCTGTCTCTATGTCATATTTGCAGCCTCTTGCATTGAGTGCAGTCAGCCCCAGCCTCATTACTGGTTTTTCTTTGGCGCCATCATTGAAAGAGCGGAGGAGGAGTGTTTCCACGCATCTCACTTCTCAGCAGAGATGGTGACTGGATGATTAACACAATTCCAAGCAGCCCTACACAGCTGTGTGTGTGTGTGTTTATACAGGGAATTGAGCCCCGAGGCATTGTACCTCTGAGCTACACCCCCAGCTAGCTTTAAATTTTTTATTTTGAAACAGGGCCTTGCTGGCCTTGAATCTGCGATCCTCCTGTCTCAGCCTCCCAAGTATTGGGATTACAGACACACCTGGCCCAACTCAGCTTTGGGGCATGGGGCAGCAATTGCCTAGAAGTGAGATCGGTGGGCAGAACCCCACAGTCCAGGAATAAATACAGGTGCTTTGGGACATTGAAGTCAAGGCAACAGATAGCCAGGGTCCAGCACCCGGTTAAAAGCTAAGACAGTGATTCCTGTATCTGGCTGTACGGTGAAAGCTCTTGTTGAGCTTTAAAAAAGCACAGTGCACGTGTTCCACCCCCAGAGGTTCTGTTCAACTGGCCTGGCGTGAGGCCTGGGCATCTGGTGTCCTCAGAGGTCCCCAAGTGATACCAGGATGCCCAGGGATGACACCTCCAAGCAAGGGGCATTGTGGATAGGCTATCCCAATGGAGTCCAGTTGAATCGCAGGCTTTCTAGAAACTGTGAGATGGCAGACATTGGAAAAACAAGGAGGAATAATTCTGATCCGATTCCAAAAGAACAAACTGTTAGGTTGTGAGAACATCCTACAACACGGGGGGCCATGGGCTGCAGGGAAGGGAGATTCGCTGGGGGAAGAGAGGTCCGGGAGAGATGAGGAGGGCCGGCAAGTACTGTGGGACAAGATTGTGTGTGGGAGGGGGACACACGAGGCACTTCAAAGTTTTCATTTGACACATAGTAGGTATACATAATTATGGGACAAGTGACACTTGCAACGTTTTGTCACTAGTGATGTACAGACAAGGTGAGTGTTAAGACACTTGAGGGAGCCCAGACCTAGGGCGGGGATGGGGGATGGGTCATCCCATGTGCTCCCCCGCTAGGGTGAGAGCCTTGTGCAGCCTTTCTCTGCTGGGCGCTAGTCCTGGCCGCATCTCTACTTGCAGGTCAAGTCCCAGGAGGACAAAGGTTGGCCAGGTAGAGTACAGCCCAGGATTCCAGGTATCCATTTCTAACCAGCAATGCCATTTTCTTGCCGGAATGGACGGAAACCAGTACGTGGCGACCCTCCAGAGAAGGCATTCTAAAGAGAAACCTCTTCTAAGGAGTGAGATTTTACTTCTGGATCTGTCTGTGTAGGATTGCTCATCAAGGTGTGAGATCTCCCTGTCTCTAAAAAACATGCACACCATTAGAACTAACTGTGAGCGGATCTTCACACAGGGACTTGTGAACGCAAACCCCAGGCTGAGCAGAGGATAACTGGCTTCGAAAGTGCCAGACCCAGGAGGGTGGCTGGCTGTGAACTCCCCCAGCCAGGGAGGGGGCTTCCAGAAGATTCCAGCCTCGCCGGGCGTGGTGGCACACGCTTGTAATCCCAGTACTTGGGAGGCTGAGACAGGAGGATCGCAGGTTCGAGGCCAGCCTCAGCTACTTAGTGAGGACCTCTACAACTTAGTGAGACCTGTTTCAAAAATAAGGAATAAAAAATAGGGCTGGGGGTGTAGCTCAGAGGTAGAATGCCCCTGGGTTCAATCCCCAGTACTGACAAAAAAAAAAAAAAAGAGTCCAGCCTCTTAGAGTCAGGTGCATCCTCCAGAGACATGGGGCCCCATTCCATGTATAATCCCCCTTTATCTGGACCCTGGAAGTTTTCTATGATGCTTTCTGAGTGGTCTGCACTTTGACGTCTTTATGCACAGCTGTGGCGGAGGTCTGCACGTCCCACCATAGCCCCTCTCTGCCTCCACTTCTCCAACCTCTCCAAAGTATCACAGCTAACAAACACAAGCTTTCCCTTCAAAGGAGAGCGAAGGAAGTCCAGGTCACGCGGTGCCACTTAGAGACAGTTTTATTTGGCAGTAAAATCTGTGAGTTGTTCTTGGCAGAAGTTCTAATGAAGCGGAGATCTTGACATCTGCTGAGAGCAGTATACGTGGTCTCACCCAGTATCTTGGGGACTGAAGGTTGTAGGCGATCTTTTGAGTTGATCTGATTTACTCTCCAAGAGGCTTGGTGCCGGTGTATCCTTTTATTTATTATTTGTTTTTGTGGTACTGGGGATTGAACCCAGGGGCATTCTACCTCCAAGCAATACCCCCAGCCCTATTTTTTTTAATTCTTTATTTTGAAACAGGGTCTCACTAAGTTGCCGAGGGCCTCACTAAGTAGCTGAGGCTGGCCGCGAACCCAGATCTTCCAGTCTCAGCCTTCCAAGTACTGGGATTACAAGTGTGCACCACCACGCCCGGCTCGGTGTATCCTTTTAGAATGGAGAGGCAGGTGGTCTGTCTCATTTGGCTTGAGTGAGAGCTACACAGCACTTGGAGGAACTGTGGTGCTGTGCGGGGAATGATGCCTCTCAAAGCGTGGTTCCTGGTCCAACAACATCTGTATCATTTGTGGACTTGGTAGAAATGCACATCGTTGAATCCCACCGGAGACCTCCAGATTTGGGCACATGTTAGGGTTTGAGAAGCATTGGTTTAGCATGTCATGGCTTTTGAAAAGTAATGGTGGAAGAGAGAGAAAAGAAAAGATGTCCATGACCCCGTAAGACTGATCCGTCCAATCTCTGAATCCATGCTAGCCGAGGCAATCTAGGGGCATCGCCTAGGAGAGGGGACATTGCACAGACCAGTGTACAAACCAGGCTCTCCCCCAGCCCTAGGCAAGTCAAATTCTCCTGAGAAGTTTACTTTGTTTTCTTGATTTCACGTCAGAAGGGATGCTTGCAGCAGGTGTCTGGACTGGGAGGGCGAATTGTTTAAATGCCATCAGTATTCAGTCCAAGGGAGGGCAAATTTTTCTGCACCATATTTTTTCTTAGAATTAATATTCACTCTGCTAAAGTGATAAATTAAAAATTCTAAGCTGGGCATGGTGGCGCATGCCTATAATCCTAGTACTTGGGAGGCTGAGACAGGAGGATCGCAGGTTTGAGACCAGCCCCAGCAATTTAGTGAGACTCTCAGCAACCTAGCGAGACCATGTTTCAAAATATAAAATAAAATAGTGATTCTAAAAAAGAAAAAAAAATCTTATTTTAAAAGTTTACATTCAATTTACAAGTCCTATAATCTAGCAGGTCTTTGCAACCACCTTTGTGTGTGTGTGTGGGGGGGGGGTACTGGGTATTGAACCCAGGGGCATTCTACACTCCCAGCCCTATTTTTTATTCTTTATTTTGAAACAGGGTCTCACTAAATTGCTGAGGGCCTCACTAAGTAGCTGAGGCTGGCCATGAATCTGTGATCTTCCTGTCTCAGCCACCCAAGTACTGAGATTACAAGCGTGCGCCACCATGCCCAGCTACAACCACTTTTAAAGGGCTCTTTGAAACATATTTGACCCCATTTACAAATTTGTCAATTTACAATTTTTAAACATTTTTTTCTTTTTTTTTGCGCTGGGGGTTGAACCCAGGGGCATTCTACCTCTGAGCTACACCCCCAGGCCTATTTTTTTATTCTTTATTTTGAAACAGGGTCTCACTAAGTTGTGGAGGGCCTCACTAAGTAGCTGAGGCTGGCCGCGAACCCGGATCCTCCCGTCTCAGCCTCCCAAGTACTGGGATTACAAGCATGTGCCACTATGCCTGGCCTTTTAAACATTTAAAACAGTCTTGATAAATTTAAGATATCCAATTTCTTTTTCTTTTTCTTTTCTTTCTTTTTTTTTTTTTTGGTACTAGGGATTGAACCCAGGGGTGTTCTACCTGTGAGCCACACTCTCAGCCCTATTTCATTTTTTATTTTGAAACAAGGTCTTGCCAAATTGCTGAGGCTGGCTTAAAATCTGCTATTCTCCTGTCTCAGCCTCCTAAGTACTAGGATTACAGGTGTGTGCCCCCACACCTGGCTATGTTTCACTTTTGAGTACTTAGGAATCTGATTAAAAAAAAGCTTCACCAGTCCTTAGGCAATTTTTATAGACCTAATAACTTCATCTTATAAACACGGGAAGGCCTAAGGTCTCTTACACATTCTAATACTGCTTATAAACCTATCAAGACTTTAAACATCACAAGTCTAAATCAACGATACACTTTAAATTAGAATCACAAATTAAATCCATTAGATACTCTGTCAAGTTCTCTTAATTATTACATGTTCTGAAGAAAAAAAATGTGCAGATTCCCATCACAAAACAATCGATATTACAAATCTGACTAACTTCGTTGTCTCTGTATTTAAGTTTAAAAATCCTCAGGGATAAGATACATTTCCCCATTGGGGATATAATTTTTATTTCCAATAATTTGGTGATTGTCTCCTCAAATGGACTCATAGGAGAATGGCTTTAAACATTCTTTTTTTTTTTTTGCAGTACTGGGGATTGAACCCAGGGGCATTCCACCTCCAGGCTACACCCCCAGCCCTATTTTTTATTCTTTATTTTGAAACAGGGTCTCGCCAAGTTGTGGAGGGCATCACTAAGTAGCTGAGGATGGCCACGAACCCGGATCCTCCGGTCTCTGCCTCCCAAATACTGGGATAACAAGTGTGCACCACCACGCCTGGCCATTTTTTTTTTTACGTGAAGATTTTGAAAGTTGATAATAAACTAAACCATCTTCTCTGAAAAATCTGACTTGGAAAATGGATGTTGTTGTATGCATCTCTGCAACTCCCCTTACTCCAGCTCTCCAGCCCCCACCCCACACACAACCACTCAGTGGGATGTTTTTAAGTCAGAGTCTCACTCTTGGGCTCAGGTAAATCTGAACAATTAAAACAAAAAAAGGCCCAGATATGGAAAACCAGGCCACAGCGCGGTGGCCTTGTGGTCCTCAGGCTGCTGGGGCCTCGGGTACGTGTGCATGATGGTGACCGACGTCCTGTTTTCCTCTCCTTTCTGGGCAGGTTGGACTCATCCAGCTTGGGCAGGAGCAGGTCCTCATCCAGCCCCTCAACAATTCTGGGGGCCCGTTCAGCGGACGGGAGCATCTGATCAGACGCAAATGGTCCCTGACGCCCAGCCCGACGGCGGAGGCCCAGGTTTCCGGGCGGTTCTGCAAGGTGCTAACAGGTGAGTCCCCGGGACAGCATGACTGGATAGAGCACATGTGCAGCAGGCACCCGCTGTGTGTCCCAGATTTGCTGTCCCCCATAGAGTCATGTGTCACTTAATGGCGGCGGGACTTGTTCTGAGAAATCTCTGGGCGATTTCCTCATTGTGCATCCTCATACTAAGATGGCTATGATGTCACTGTGCAATATAATCTCATGGGACCATGGTGGTCTTTGTGGTCTGTCTTTCCTGCAGCTTCCTTATACAGTGCTGTGTGTTTCTCCTGAAGCCCCTTCCTTTTTTCTGTGTGTGAGCTTTCTATTTTTTGTGTAGCAACCCTTTTAAAAAAGTCATTTTATTTCTGCAAGAAACCCAGGCTCTCATTCATGCATCGCCTCAATTTTATGTATTGGGAGCAAGTCAAGGTCTAAAAAAATCTCCATTTATTTGTTAGCAAGTCACAGGTTAGTAGAGAACACCTTCCCCCTGCTGCCCTGGCTAGAACTCATGTGCTCCTGTAGTAAAGTGCTCCTCAGCCCTGGCTCACTAAGTAGAGCTGCCTCGGCATCTATGAAGCAGTGGTTCTCAGAATGTGGAGCCTGAGCCAGCAGTGGCAGCAGTACCTGGGAGCTTGTCAGGAGCATCCTTCCCTGGCTCCACACCAAACCCTCAGCATCAGGAGCCCTGGGGATGGGTCCAGTCATCTGTGGCTTTGCAGGCTGGCCTTCCTAGGCATTCAGATGCACGCTGAAGTGTGAACAACTGCTTTAAAAAATAGCATGCACTGGCCTGTCCCCTAATATCCTGATCTAACTGGTCTGGGTTGTAACATGGTGTCAGTGTTTTTTATTTTTTGGAATTGAGGATTGAGCCCGGGGGCATTCTACCTCTGAGATACACCCCCAGGCCTTTTTATATTTTAATTTGAAACATGGTCTTGCTACATTGCTGGGGGTCTTGCTAGGTTGCTGAGGGTCTTGCTAAGTTGCTGAGGCTGGTCTTAAGCCTGCAATCCTCCTGTCTCAGCCTCTTAAGTACTGAGATTACAAGTGTGTGCCACTGTGCCTGGCAATATCAGTGTTTTAAAAGGTGATTCTAGCCAGGCGTGGTGGCGCACGCTTGTAATCCCAGTACTTGGGAGACTGAGACAGGAGGATCACAGGTTTGCGGCCAGCCTCAGCTACTTAGTGAGGTCCTCTGCAACTTACTGAGACCCTGTTTCAAAATAAAGAATAAAATATGGGCTGGAGGTGTAACTTGGAGGTAGAATGTCCCTGGGTTCAATCCCCAGTACCGCAAAATAAACAAATAAATAAATAAATAAATAAATAAATAAATAAATAAATAAATAAAATAAAACAAAACATAAAAAGGCCTGGGGGTGTAGCATAGAGGTAGAATGTCCCTGAGTTCAATCCCCAGTACCAAAAGAAAAAAGGAAAAAAAACCCCACTATGCTAAGGCATATTAACCATGAGTAAGAGTGCCTGTGGGTTTTCTCTGGCGAGAACCTTCCAATAGGGCTGTATAGTGAAACCAAGAGCAACTACGTTTAATCCTCACTCTTCCTCCACCCAAGCCAGTTCCATTCAACCCCTAGTCCATGAGCAGGAGCCCAGCATGCTTGCGGATGAGGTCATGGAATGTTTGTCTCATGACCGCTTCCATCCTCTTTAGGGGAGGGAGACCAAGAGCTGCTGACTAAATGACAAATAGTGCTTGTGTTTGCATTTTTGCACCTCAGACTGGTTTCGAGGCACTTTTCTGATGGGCTGTTTAGTCTTTAGTGAAGGAAATGACATGGACACAATTGGGGAGGGGTGGATCTGATAGAAACTAAGAGCCGCCGGGCAAGGCTATTGAGAGAAATCTCTGAATATGCTTCAAAAACAATCATCCCTTCCCCCAAATCTCACATCAACTCATTCTGAGGTGCTGGAGCCCTGGGTATAATTAAGGCTCTGTCGTAGATAGGAACACAGACACCAAGGAGAGGTATGTATTTTGCTTCTGGTCCTTTCTGCTATGCATGAAATAGTAAACCTTGTGGCTGTATTGAGAAAGACACTGGGCCTCTTAATAGGCTTAGCTAATGAGCAGTCACTTAGGCGCTATCTAGTTTGGATTAGCTTTCAAATGTTGGGAGTTTACATTCTTAAAGTTCCCTTGAAAGATTCATGAGATTAATCCAAGATTTCCCATGGGAACGTGTTCTCTCTGGCTGAACATGGGGGCCATAGGTCTGGTTTCATTGTGCCTTGTGACTGACCTTGCATTTCCCTGACCTTGGACCTGGTGCAGAGTAGCCCAGCTGCCTCGTGCAGGTGAGGAGGAGCCTGATGACTCTTCTTCCTCCATACAGCACTTGATTTACCTGCAAGTTGAAATTAGGTAAGCTGCCATGTTGTCTAGTGTCTTATGTCTGGGCAGGGCTGGGGGCTAGAAGGAGCCACACGTAAAGACTACCTGGAATGAGCCCTTCCTTCTCCTGAATACTATTGAGGTTGCATTTCTAGAAGACTTTGGGGGGTTTCCTGGTAGGGGAACAGGCTGATCCTGTTTCCTTTTAGCTCCTTATTTTTAGGACCTTATAAACTGATTCATAAAACTCCAGGTTGGAACTTGGCTTGGAAATATGGAGTCTGCAAAGCCTTTGTATGTGTGTGTGTGTGTGTGTGAGAGAGAGAGAGAGAAAGTGCGCATGAACTTTTGAAGGTTTTTTTGTTTATTCTCAACAACTAAAATGGTACTCTGGATATTGTGAAATGTTCCTTGATTTTTATGTGGTTATTTTGACTTGAGAACTTTTCGTCTCTCTTCTGTGCTTATTTTAATTTCTCCATTCAGAGTCAACTAAGGATCATCTTGCCACAATTTTCATGGCCTTAGATGGCAATTCGAATCTCTGTCTCCTCCACCATGGTAGGTGTCACATGTGGGTAGTAGAAGTGCAGAGTAAAAACAGAGGAATAATTCGCCATGAGGCATTTTCAGAATCGGAAGCCCACAACACTTTGGGTCTGGTGAGCTCATTAGAACATGAATATGCTCAAATCGTGGTGCCTGTGAGGTCCGATGTCTACTTTATAGTTTAAGTTCTGTTCGGGTTGTTTTTAAAATCACTAGTTATTTTCTGGTGGGTTTTTTTTCCCCCTGGTTCATTTATAGCATTAGAAAGGTCATTTCAATGAGTATCTGGAAGGACACCATGATTCTTCAGAAATTGGGTATTGCTAATTTATGCAAGAATTTGCATATGTAATCATACATGTGTATACTCCGTAATACGTAATCGGTTAGGACTTGCGCTTTATTTCAATTAAGATTCATTTGGTTGGAAATGACAGAAATCAAGCTGGCTTAAACACTAGAGACATCGTTGACGTGGGTTTACAGGAGGTTGGACTTCAGGTTGGGCTTGACCGAGCTTGGCTTCTCTGCAGTCCTTTCTCTGCCTGACAGCTTGGACCTCAGTTTCCCGCTCTTGGGGTGACAGAGAGGCAGCTAGGATGAGGTGGTAAGCTCTTCTGTTCAATCTGGATTCGAGGTAGGTTGGCTTGGATTGCTTTTAGTTTGCCACTATTTTCAAATGTCTTGAGGCAGGTCAAATCTCTTTGATCAAGTTTCCATCTTGTCCTGACCTCTGTGGGCCCCCACACACTTGGTAAAAGTCTGGTGCAGTAGATTTATGACACTTCTAATCCAGGTCTAATCCATCATTCTAGCCCATGGGCGTGGAAATGCGACTCCTGCCTTCTTATTTCCACAGTAAGGGAGAGAGGCTGATTAATTCCCCATCCACAGGTGCCGAGGGATGAGCAGGATCGCTGGGTTCCGATCACTTAGGAAGGGCTCGAGTCCTCTGAAATTGGGTTCCGCTGAACTTCTTTGAGATGTTAGCTGTCCAGTGGGTATAAAAAACAAAACAGTGTGTGTATGTATGTGTGTGTATATATATATATGTATATATATATTTAAAAACATATATATGTAAAAAACAAAACAGCGTGTGTATGTATATATATATGTACATATATGTTTATATGTATGTGTATATTTGTGTATATATATGTATGCGTACACACATACATACTGTTGAGTATATATATATATATGCTGATGAAACAATATATATATGAGTTTTTTCTTTAGCTAGTGTTTTTTGTTGGTAGTGATGGTTTTTCAAGCCCTTCTACCTTTTAATTGAAAGCAGAACCTAAAAGGAATAGAATTAAATCACAACTCTGAGTTTCTGTAAGTCAATAGCTTAAATATTTATTTGCATATATTTTGCATAATAGTTTTATATGTTAAAAATGGTAAAAAGGCATGTGCTTTTTTATACAGTTATTAAAATGATTATATAAAAGTTTAGATGTGAGCACAAGAAGATGTGGTTTTTTTGTTACCTGTATTCTTCATTGTTACCTTTTGTTATTATGCTATAAATTATTTGAATATTTATATTTTTTATCAGGTGGGTTTTTGACATCTTTAAAAATGATCTGTAATTCTATGTTCAGTGGTTAGAGAATATAGTCTTTACGGCGTTTTCATTTGGTTCTTTTTAATAGTTCTAGTATCTTGGCTGAGATTTCTTATCTTTTCATTTATCATGAGCACATTTTCCTTTACGTCCTTGAGCACGGTGGTGATAGGTGCATTAAGATTCTTGTCTGCTACTTCAATATCTGGGTCGCTTTGGGGTTTGTTCTCCACTGAATGTCTTTTCTCTTGAAAATGGATTACATTGCCCTAGTTCTCCATATGTCAAGTAATTTTGGATTGAGTTTTAGGAATTGTACATAAAATATCGTGGAGACTCTCTGTAGTCTTTGCCTCTGAAGAGTATTTTAGTTGAAAGGTCCTTTTGTAGGACTCACACTACAAAATTTGCATCTTAGATGGTGGCTCCAATTTTGGCCGGTTCTTTTATCCATGGCTACAGTCTGTTCCACACAATAATTATCCAGAGACTTGGGTAGAATTTATATACAGAATTTGGGGCTCACCCTTTTTCTCTCTCTTCTTTCCCCTATGCCTGCCTGTAATTTCCAGTCACGTTGTTGCCCTGAACTCTGTACTTTGGTTCTGCAGATCACAGAGCTGCGAGCTTTCTATTGGTGTATTAGCCACGCACTGTAGTACTGACTAGGTCTTCCCTCACTGTCTTGTGCTGGTCTTTTCTTCCAAATGTTGACTCCTTCCAGAATCTTCCTGCATCTGCCTATCTTCAGTTTGTAGGACTTTTGTATTTTGTTCAAGTTTGTAGTTGCCATATACTGGATGCTTTGGACTATAAGAAGTGTCTGTTGTATTCCATGTGATATTAACCCTTTTTTGGGGGGTACTGGGGATTGAACCCAGGGGCAATATACCTCTGAGCTACACTCCCAGCCATGGTTTTTTTTTTAATTTTCTGTTTTTGCAACAGGGTCTCCCTAGGTTGCTGAGAGTCTCCCTACATTGTTGAGGCTGGCCTCAAACCTATGATCTTCCTGTCTCAGCCTCCCAAGTATTGGGATTACAGGCGTGAGCCACCATACCCAGCTTGATATTAATTCTTTGGTAATGGTGAGATTTGCATTTTGAATTTTGAATTTGCATTTAGAAATTGGGTATTTTGGTTTTGACAAATATTTAATGTATAAATGAAAAATATATATATTCCTTAGTTTCTATGAGCAGGGTTCTGTATATCCATTAGCTCAAGTTGTTGTGACAGCAAAATCATTCATAGTCTCATTATTTTGAGTGGGCCTGCTTGACTTGTTTGTTTTAGAGGTATATATAAAATCCCAGAACTGATTGTGACTTGGCCAATCTCACCTTTTAATTCTATCGATTTTTACTTTATATGTCACGAGGCTGTATTATTTAGTGCATGCAGGTCTAGGAACTGTATTCTTGGTGAACTATTCCTTTCATTTTCATGTAGCAAGACATTTTTATCCCTAGTAATGCTTTTGGCCTTCTAGCTGTGTTTTCATCTAATATTAATATTGCCAGTCAGTTTTTATATTGGTCAATGTTGGCCTGATATTTCTCCTCCCTTCCCTTCCCTTCCCTTCCCTTCTCTTCCCTTCTCTTCCCTTCCCTTCCCTCCCTTCCCCTCCCTCCCTCCCTTCCTTCCTTCCTTCCTTCCTTCCTTCCTTCCTTCCTTCCTTCCTTCCTTCCTCAGATTGAACCCAGGGCCTTGCACATGTTAGGCAAGTGCTCTACCACTGAGCTACATCCCTAGCCCTTTTTATTTTATTTTGAGACAGGGTCTTGCTAAGTTTCCCTGGCTGGCCTCCAATTCTTGGGCTCAAACAATCCTCCTGCTTCAGCCTTCTAAGTAGCTGGGATTACAGGATTACAGGTATACACCTCTGAACCCTGCTCTTACATTTATTTTCAATCCTGTGTAATAATATTTTTGGTGCTTGTTGAAAGTAATATGTATCTGAACTTTAAAGAATTTCCCAATTGAGGACTATCTGTCTCAGCATTGGCAGGGTTAGTGTTTTTTTATACTAACGAATTTATTTATACCATCTTATATTTTGTTTTCTGTTTACCATATCATGCGTTTTCGTTGCTTCTGTTTCTTTTTGTTGTTATCCTTTCTTTCTTTCTGTTGGTTTGAACAGCTTTTCCTTATTCCCTCTTCTTTCTCCCACTGGTGTGAAAGTTCCATAATCGATTACAATTTTGTTGTTGTTACCTTTAAATTAAATATACACACACGCAAGAAGGTATTGAGGGAATTTTAAAAAATACATGAAATTATAGGCGCTTGACTCTTGTCTCCCAAAAAGCTCTTGTCACACAACTAATTCACAACTAAAATAGAACTATATTATAAATGCCTGTCATTTCTTTCTCCAGATCTAAATAAAAGCACTGGGAGGACATGTCATTTTTTACATTTGTTTCTGTGTGTCATTTCAGCCCAAAATTTCCAAAATAAATAGCTTAATCTTTGAAATATGTTACTTTAGAATTTTAAGTGGTCCTTGAACACCATTAAACTATTTATAAACTCTTAAAAAAAAAAAAAATAAATAAATAAATATACACACACGCAAGTATATTTGTCTTAAGACTTGAGGAGGAACTCTCAAATACAAGATCTCTCAAAAACACTGAGCCCTTAAAATACAAGCACCTTCAAATGCTTCAACTTTTATTTTCCATGTTATTTTTATCAGCTTACTTATATTTGTTTTTGTCTCTTCAATTAATTGTCATTTTTTTCCAGTTAGAGTTATTTAAACTTATGTATTTACCAACTTATTTGTTTAGTATTGTTTCTTGCAACCTACTTCTCTGGGTTTACTTCTGTCCTAAGGAGAACATTTTAATGAGGGTTTGTGAGTAAATTATTATCTTTGCTTTACCCAGACCGTCTTTATTTTACCCTTACTCTTCATGGTGGTTTAACTGAATTCTAGGTTGAATGTTATCTGTGTGTTGGCATTATTCTGTGTTCTGATTTCTGGTTTAGCTACAAAAGGTCTTCTGTTCCATTTAATTTCAGATTCGGAGTAAATAACCTATCTTTTCTCTCTGTGGGTTTTCCAACGCATTGTGTTGATGTTCTACAGTATATCTCTGGCAGATTTCCCATGTTTATCCTCTTTGGCGCTCCTGATTTTAGATGTGAGAATTCGAGAATTCCTGGCTTTTGCCAGCTCTGAGCACGTCTCGGCCTCCACCTCACTGAGAAGCGCCCTTCCCCGTTACCTACTTGTTCTCTTCTTGGGACTCCTACTGCACATGTGTGGACCTGACTGTTCCTCCATGGTTTGTCACTTTATATGTCTATGGTGTCCTGATCCCTGTGTCCTGTATTCTGGCGAGGTCCTCCTCATTGGCTCCCCATCTCACCAGATTTCCCTCAAGCTGGGTCTGATCTCCATTTACTCCATCTAGGGGGTTTTTAATCTTAGCAATTCTGTTCTATAGTTCTGCAAGTATTCTTTTTTTTTTTTTTTTGTGGTACCAGGGATTGAACCCAGGGGCATTCTACCTCTGAGCTACACCCTCAGCCCAATTTTTTTTTATTCTTTATTTTGAAACAGGGTCTCACTAAGTTGTGGAGGGCCTCACTAAGTAGCTGAGGCTGGCTGTGAACCTGGATCCTCTGGTCTCATCCTCCCAAGTACTGGGATTAACAAGCGTGCACCACCACGCCCGGCTCTTCTGGAAGTATTCTTTGATTCTTTTCTAATCTTTGTTTTTCATGATGTACTGTTTATTCACTATGGTTTACCTTTCCTTTATCACTACATATTTTTTAGTGTAATTATTTAAAGTCTTTTTTGACTGATTTTACCTTTGGAGTTTCTTGGGGTTGCTGATTCTTCTACTTACTGTCTTATTTATTTATTTGTTTGTTTATGGTTCTGGGGATTGAACCCAGGGGTGTTCTACCTCTGAGCTATACCCCCAGCCCTGTTATATTTTTTATTTTGAAACGGGCTCACTAAGTTGCAGAGGGCCTTGCTAAGTTGGTGAGGCTGGCCATGAACCTGTGATCCTTCTGTCTCAGCCTCCCAAGTACTGGAGTTACAGGTGTGTGCCGCGGCACCTGGATACCAAGGGCCCCTCACCTTCTCGGCTGGTATTTGGGCCCATGAGCTTCTGAGTTACCGAGGCTGCGAATCACTCGCTAGTTGTTCTGGGTATGAAATTCCTCTGCATTTCTGGAACTTGGAGATTTCCCTCTCTGTACTTTGCATTTGGCTAAAGTATTGTCTTAGCTCTTTTGGGCTTCTATAACAACATGCTATAAAACAGATGGCCAATAAACAACAGAGACTTAATTCCTTACCATCCTGGAGGCTGAGAAGTTGAAGAACAAGGCACCAGCAGATTTGGTGTCTAGTGAGGGCCTGTTCCTCATAACTAGAGCCTCCTCGCTGTGTCCTCACATGAGGGAAGGGACAAGGGAGCTCAATTGTGCCTCTTTTGTAAGGGCACGGATCCCACTCGTGAGGATCCCACCTTCATAACCTAATCACTCCTCTAAGGCTCACCTCCCAGTACCATCCCTTTGGGGTTAGTTTTCAATGGATGAATTTTTTTGGGGGGGACATAAACATGGAGACCACAGTAGATATTAGAACATTTTGGGGGTGAGGGTGAGGGGAGTGTTATATTTTGTGTAGTATTTCTTTTTCTTTTTTGGTACTGGGGATTGAACCCAGAGGCATTCTACCTCTGAGCTACACCCCAGCCCGATTTTATTTCTTATTTGGAAACAGGGTCTCACTAGGTTGCTGAGAGCCTCACTAAGTTGCCAAGACTGGCTTTGAACCTGCGATCCTCCTGTCTCAGCATCCCAAGTAATGGGATTACAAGTGTGCGCCACCATATGTGGCTTGTGTAGTATTTCTAAGTCTTTGTAGTTGTCTGACTATATTTCATGAATTATTCATGAATAATTTACTCCTCACTGTAACTATTTCTCAGACTCAAGCATATAAGAATTGTCATATAATCTTGTCATCTAAAAGTCACATTTACATGCACCCTGACTCCTTACCTCAGTCATTAAAACAAGTTTCTTCATGTTGTGCAAATGGCTCTGGGGCCTTCTAAGTGCGGAACTTTCAGGACAGGCCTTCAGTCCTAGCTCTCTGATCACTGCTGAAAAGCAAGCTGGCAGAGCCTCAAGGACACCACTAAAAGACTCCAGTTGTGTCTGCTTCGTCCTTGGTGACCGGGGCTCTGGAGGAGCCGCTGTGTATGGAACCTGGGCTCAGTGGCCCTGTCCTCCCCGGGGGCTGTGGGCACAGGGCAATTCCAGCTTCTCAGAGATCCGCCATGCCCTTCCCAGGCTGCTGAGGTCTCCCCACTGCCCTGCTCTGCTCTTGCAGCTTCAGCCCCTGCCCCTTGTCCCAAGGGCACCCTTTCCCACGGTGTGATTCTTTAGGGAGCTCAGGTTTCAGACAGTGAAGCCAGGAATGGTGGCTGCGAGCTTTTAACTCCCACTTTGGGGCCCTCCAAAGGTGACCTTTTCCCAGCAGCAGGGGAAGAAAACCACATCCACACCTCACTCAGTGGGTCCACAGACCCAAGTCGTCATTATTCCTTTTGTTGACATCAAGTTCCAGAGCTGTCTCCTTTCGAGTTATGGTCTGAAGAAAGCACTCGATGATGTAATCATTCTGTGGACCTTGAGTTTGTTCCTTTAGGTGGAGGGGTAGCAGCACTCGGCACAGTGTCCCTTGGGTGTCCTGTCCTTGCGGGGCCCTGCGATATTTCTGATGTGAGCCTGTGGCCTATCTGGAGTGATCTGTAGTCGATGTTAAAACATCGCTAAAGGAGGGTTCTTCCTGGAAGACCAGAGGGTCCCGTAGACCTTCTGCCCCTTTGAGGCTGGGAACCCATGTCCACATTCTGTGGCTGCCTGGTGCTGGGGGTGGGCAGGGGTGATGGTTGTGGAAGTCTCCAGATGGGCATGTGTGGACTGCAGAGCCTTCCTAGTGAAGCCCCTGGGTGCCTCTTGCATGGCAAGTATTCAATAGTAATCACTTCTTTTTTTTAATTAAAAAAAAATTTTTGCAGTACTGGGGATTGAACCCAGAGGCATCCTACCTCCAAGCTACACCTCCAGCCCTATTTTTTATTATTTATTTTGAAACAGGGTCTCACGAAGTTGCAGAGGCCTCACTAAGTAGCTGAGGCTGGCCGTGAACCTGCGATCCTCCTGTCTCAGCCTCCCAAGTACTGGATTACAAGCGTGCGCCACCACGCCTGGCTAGTAGTAATCATTTCTGCATTTGCTGTTGTCTTCCAAGCTTTGAGGAGAATCTCTTTTCCTGTCATTTGGTTTATAGGAACCCATGTGCTCATTCAAGTCCCTTGATCTCATTTTTATTTCTTTTTCAGACAAATGACTGAGGAAATCTTTTGGATTTTCTTTTGAGGTGTTTGGGTGGGTGGAGGATGCTTATTAATGACCCGCTGGGAAGAATAAAGTTAAAACCTAATTACATCACTCTATAAAATCATTATTCTTGCTATTATTATTCCCCGAGGCCTTGTGACTGTACAGATTTGGATCCTAACGTATACTGTAAAGTGGACGCAGCCCTCTGTCCACCTGTGTGGCCTGGGAGTGGACACAGTGCTGGACAGGCCTTGGTGGCCTCTGACTCTACTTCCCAGCATGTAGAGGTGCTAAATAAAGTCAGATAATTTCTCTTATTCCTGTGTTTCTTCACCTGTAGAAGAGGAAATTTTTTTCTTGATATTTTTAACTTCACCAAGTTGCTGGGAGTTACATGAACTAATGTCAGTGTATTTTCATCAAGTGGAGAAAGTATTCTTAAAACATAAGGGATTATCTCTCTGTGAAAAAGAGCCACAGAGTGGATTCGCTAAGAGCGAAGCCTGAGACGAGGCCTTGGGTGCCGGTGGCTAGTATCGGGGAGAATGGGGTCCCAACAAGCAGTAGAGAAAAGAAAAAGGATAATCCAATGGAATACCTTAGAAAACCCAGGTGAAGCTGGGCGTGGTGGCGCACACTTGTAATCCCAGTACTTTGGGAGGCGGAGACCGGAGGATCAGGGTTCACGGCCAGCCTCAGCGCTCTCTCTCTCTCTCTCTCCCCGTCTCTCTCTCTCTCTCTCTACCTAGTGAGGCCCTCTGCAACTTCGTGAGACCCGGTTTCAAAATAAAGTATAAAAAAATGGGGCCGGGGGTGTAGCGCGGAGGTAGAACACCCCTGGGATCAATCCCCGGTACAGCAAAAAAAAAAAAAAAAAAAAAAAAAAAAAAAAA